>JABUQX010098018.1:20000-24714 GCA_015478945.1 Trachelipus rathkii | reverse complement strand
GAGAGATTCCTCCTAGCGTTTCTTTCCCATCATCTCTATCCCTATAGTTAGACCTTGGGCAATTGTGTGTGTCTATGCATTTTATTAACTTTGAGTACGTTCAATGATACGCATACTTGGCCACACGGATCTTTTCTCCACGCACTATCTCACTAGTACCGTTTATGTTGCGTCATGGGTTTTTGAATCTAGGATCTCGCAATCCTAACAAATTGGAATACGTAGAAAACATAGAAAGAAGTTTACTCCTGCTTCAGGTAATTAAACCTGATGCAAACCAGCTCTTAATAGAGGTAACATAAGACAATCACTAAGCAAAATCAATAGGCTTAACGTTGAAGCTTTGCTTTTAATTGCTTAAGAATGGATTGTACTATTCTGACTAACTTCGATTTAGAGTACCTTCCTCGCTTTGCGAATCTACTAAATTTTTGGCATATTTTCCTACTGTTTTTCTTTTATTATTTTTAACATATTTGTTAATTGTTCTATATTTTCTCCTCATATATTGTCACTGGCTATGTGGTTTTTAAAGACTCCTCCATCTATTATTCTGTTCATATATTCAAAGATATTGTGCAATAAACGCAAGTACATTTTCTGCAACAAAGAATTGTTTTTTCGGACAAAAGAACGGATTTTCCTTTAAACTATGACGTTGTGATTCATTCCTTTTCAGCACCGCAGAAAGACTTTAGAAATCATTCTAATGCTCGAACAAAGGTAATCAAACTTGTGCTGAATTTCTGAAGATGCTCTTGGTCAACTTCACCTTTCAGATGAAGACCTTCAAAAGGAAACATCGAAATGGATATACGTGGAACCATAGGCTATCATGACGTATGTGATAGTGCGGCAATGGTCTCGGGTTCGATTCTTATAGAGAACATTCCCTCCTTGATGAAGGGCAAAAAAATCGGTGAACAAAATTATCAGCGCCGAAAATCACGTGGTGCTCGCGAGCTGTATACGTTAAATATGAAGTTACCACCCAACAACTAGTCTACAAGACATTTTAAAAATGTAAACTCTTAATACTGGTGGAGGGAAAGATTGCGCAAAAGAAATTCTTTGCTTTGGAGATTATTTGTTGGGCGGAAAGAATAACCAGCTTGGAATTTCGGCAATTTCCTTAAAATTGAACGGCTTGCTTACATGATCTTCAATCTGCTACTATTCAACAAAATCTATCAGAAATTTTAATATTTTATCTTGGAAGAGCGACTTTTTCTAATTTTCTTTGGGCTGTAAGACCTCTTGGGTAAGTTATCGTGATTTCTCTTTTGATTGGTACAAATTTCGTTATTCGCAGTCTTTCATCTAATTTTGGCAGATAAAATTGGTATCAACTTTGGCAAGGAAATGAATGGACGTTCCTTTACTTTACACGGACGAAGAATTCAATGTGGCAACGGGAGGTAAATCTTCGAGGTCGAGGGCATTACTAGATGTTTCTTCTCTTTTCTGCTTGTGGTAGTTACCTCTTGTCGACATGAAGCATTAGTATGTCTAAAGTTTAAGGGTGAGCGGCATGCACAAATATAAATCCTTTCCAGTTCGTGAAAAATTTTCATTCATTATTTTTCGACAACAGTGAATGGTACCATTTCCATGAATACTTTAAATATACATAATATTTCCCTTATATGGATTTTTTTTCCTATTTTAAGTAAAATTTATTTCGTAAGTTTCCTTGAAATTTATACCATTCTAACGAATGGAGTAAATTCACCATAATAGAAAAATCATGAAAGTAACAGCAATTAACAAGTAACTGGACAGATTCCGCGTACCTTTTTTGTTTAAATACATTCTACGCGGGTTTGGATTATCGTACCTCCCTAAAATTTGGCTGCCCATTAGGTGATGACGTAACCTCGTCGTAGACGGATTAAAAAACATGAACCCCCCGGAGGGGGATGCTGGCCCCTAAAAATAGGGATTGCCCGTAGAAGGATGAAATTTGTAGATTGCATATAGGAGGAAGGAGTAATAATAATAGATATATATATATATATATAAATATATATATATATATATATAGTATATATTATATATATATATATATATATATATATATAATACATGTGATCCGACTGTCGTCGAAGATGGACGGATTTAAAAAATTAGGAAAGCGAAGAAAATAAGAGAAGAACTGAAGAAACACCAAGAGAAGCCTGAAATTGAAAGATGCAAGAGCTTCAGCTAAAGTAGTAACTGTTTAAATACATTCTACGCGGGTTAGGGTTATCGTACCTCCCTAAAATTTGGCCGCCCGTCAGGTGATGACGTAACATCTATTTCGTAGAACGAGGTTACGTGGCCATGCAAACCCCGGAGGGGGAGAATGTTGGCCCCTAAAAATAGATATTGCCCGTAGAAGGATGAAATTTGTAGATTGCATAGAGGAAGGAGATATATATATATATATAATATATACATATATATATATATATATATATATATATATAGATAATATTATATATATATAATATATATATTATAATATATATATAATATATATATTATATATATATATATATATATATATATATATATATATATTATATATATATATATATAATATATGATCCACTGTCGTCGAAAATAAGCATAAAAAAATAGAAGAAGAAAATAAAGAGAAGAAACTGAAGAACACCAGAGAAGCCTTGAAGATTGAAAATGCAAGAGCTTCAGCAAAGCTGGAATAGTCTCAGATCAGAAAATGAATGATTTGACAGTGGTCCTGCCAGATATTACTCGAAATAAAAAAATTTTAACAAATTAATTAAATTGCCTTCAAAATAGCGAAATAAACCACATTTTACATTTCGATAAAATTTAGTGGTGGAAATCAAAATTTTATGATTCTTTTCAGTTAATTAAAAAATATACATTATCTGAAATAAAGGATGAACGACAAAATTTTCACCTCAGTTCTTTTGAAGTATTTTAAACTATGCTTGTAAAATATAAAAATGCATCGTGTTATTCTGGCCAGTGAAGTTTGGATAAAGCGACATATAAGATCATATGAAGAATCGACGTAGTAGGCTCTCATATGAAGATTTTCTTCCCATAATTCAAGAAGATAGATGAATACCACATAGCGTCCGGTAAGGTCAGCGCGTAGCACTCGCCCAACTTACGCGAGAAGACCCAGGTTTCGTCATTGTCAAGCGAAACCCAGCGTTCGTCATGGTCGGCGTGTGAATGTATCTGTTCTTTCTTGACTTCCGCTTCTTCTAGACCTTAAAAATTGGCACCACCCCTCCTAGCATTAGGCTCTGCCCGTGAGCGGTGGTGTTGACTGTAAAAAAAAAGTAAAAATAACACACACACACACACTAATAATTTTGTGATTATTAGTTTCTAACAAATTAAAGACCATTAAAATTTAACAATATATTTAATATAAAAAGACTTATTGTAACAAATTTTAGCTTGAACAAAGAAAGAATGCAGTACTTCCTAATATATTATTATATATATATATATTATATATATATATATATACTATATATATATAATATATATATATATATATATATATATATATATATATATATATATATATATAATATATATTATATATATATATATACATTATATATATATTTATATATATATAATATATATATATATATTCTATATATATATATATATATATATATACTTATATATATATATATATATATATATATATATATATAATATATATAGTAAATATATAATAGATATATATTGATATAATATATTATTATAATATAATATATATATAAATATATATATATATATATATTATATATTAAAATATATATATATTATATATATTATAGATATAATATATATATATATGTATATATATAATATATAATATATATTGATATATATATATATAACTATTATATAATTTGTATAATATTGCTCGTATAATACTTAATGAATGACAGATGAAGTACAAAAAAGTTGAAAGTCAAGGTAGTTAATATATATATACAGCAGGGAATATCAGAGAAATGAGCTTACACTGAAAACATACCTAACCGTTTTCATAAGTACAAGCCACATATAATTAACAAAATAGGATTTAGCTTTCTCATTTGCAATTAATAATGCCATCTTCCTTAATTTCGTACGAATGCCTACAGGTTTTCTTCTCATTTACTTCCTATTTCTAAAGCTCTTGTACGAGAACATTCGTACATTATTTCGTTAATGTTAAAGAGCGAAATCGAGATAGGCTAAAAGAATCGCTAATCTGACCTAATATCAATAGTTTAAAGAATGAAGATAAGACAGAACTTCACTGGATGAATGTAACAAGGCAAAACTTCATTTATGAGAACGGTCTTAATAAATGACAATTTTAAAACGGAAAAATTCTACTGAATGAGAATTAAACCTAAGGCATACAAAAACTCAGCAAACTATTCATGCAAAATGCAGACTGATGATAACCTTCAAGGCTCCTTTATTACAAAAAATCACTCATAAGAATATCTCGAACGTGATTGTCAGAAAGGTAAAAAGCAAACTTTAAAGATGAAATTAAACTGCAAAGATATCTGTGTGACTTTTCACATAATAAACTCCTCATTTAAATACCAATCTTTAGAACTGTTTAACACACTCTCAAACCGTAAATGGCACATGAAAAATAAAATAAAATGATCGTAGCACACTTTTCTTACCAAAGAGCATATACAGATTA
>JABUQX010098018.1:5000-15000 GCA_015478945.1 Trachelipus rathkii | reverse complement strand
ATACCATATCTTTATATCATCCCAGCAACCAATACATACAAAAGATATTTAAAAAAATTATGCATCGCTTGAGACATATAGGAGTTCCATACAAAGATAATACGTCTCAAAGAAGAGAAAGCAGCCACAAACTCTTACCACACATCTATCAAGCACCAAAAGTTAAATTCTCTTTGTCCAACATATCTATATATAGCGTAACAGTCCACGAACCAAATTCTTACACTCGATATATATACACCTAATCATAGTATAGTATATACTCGCAACGCCCTCTTATACAATTGCTATATCTAACTATATACCAACATACTACTTATATTACTGCATACTATTATCTAACACTAATAGATTAATTCTTCGCAAACGATCCCTACTTTATACCAGATAATAAGTCGAACTCTAATTCCCGTCTTCCTATCGGACTGCCCTACGGATCGGCATATTACTATTGTCCTACCATTATACGACCTTATATAACGCACGCATCAACTCACATAATCTCCTAGCACAGCTGCTTCGCACTATCCAAGGCTTTGTAACTCACGCATCATCCCACCAGGCATTCAAGACTGCTCGCGTCAATCTCGCTACCTTAGATAGCTACTCAATCCGACTTTAATAACTACATCTATCTCAAAAAGTCTATATCTCATTATACGAGAATATGTAAAGCCATGCTCCATAGTTATATTAACCAGTCATGTACTTCCAATTAGTAATCAAAACTTTTTACAATAGCGCCTAATATATATATAAAGCACCTTTCTACTTACATCCTCCATTGTAATTCACTTGCCTATTAAAATCTTCTGCAGAGCTGAACGACTATAAGCGAAATAGAGAATCTACATACACTTCCACAATGTCACTTATCTCGAACAGTGAGCCACTATACAATAAAAATAATATCAAAAATCTGTACAATAAAACACCCACAACTTGTCACCATTCCCCAGCGACTACAAGTCTCACAGTCATTACCTATATCGAGAGACTACTTTTATATAATATACTTCGTCACAATGTTAACCGCTCTTGCATCGCACGCTCATCAACACGAGACTCCCATGTACCTATAAGTTGAACACGCGGTGGTACTTGACTATTGTACTCTTCAAGAGACGCACTCCTTTCGTGCCATGTTTCACGAACCCCGCTCTCTTTACGATATCGCTCGACAATATAATATGTTAGACCTGTCTTAAAGCACTGTTTCATCTTATAGCACCGGCTCGCGTGCATTGTCTTGTCTCCGCTGCTTGTCGTATCATCAAATGTGCCACGTCTGATTCAGTCGTAGTAAACGACGTAATAGATCGTAGAGGGTGTCTTTCGCTTTCACCTCCATGCACTTACAAAGCGATGAGAAATAAACAGCAACGAAGAAGAGAACCCCGCCAAGTTTAACGTAAACTATTTCGGACTTGTGAGGTCTGTTCCCTCTCTCTTTTTTGGTAAATCTATCCTGAAAAAATGAAATAAAAATTTAATTATTATTATTGAAAGGATACTCACTACGTTATACTTCAGGCGATGCGTCCATAATGCAATAATGGCCGTTATTTCACTGTGCTTTAGTTTATATAAATTCCTAAATACTTACGAATAAAGTGAAATTTTAAAAGCAAGTTCTAATAAAGGTTTTTAAAAAAACTATTAAGAACGAAGGTCAAGGAAAGAACCTTACGTTACTAACCTCTCTCAACCATGACAGTGATTAGCTACTTTATTAAATTCTAAAAGGAAAAAATTATCAGTTAAATTTAGCTTTAAACAAATGAAAGTCATCTGGCATTAAAGTTTTCACCTAAAAAAATTTTTGCCTCTTGTCCTGTGCTTGCACTTTCCTATATTTTTCCTTAATAAAGGCAAATTATAGAAGTATAATTTATATTATAATTTGAATGCTTTATACAGCGGAGCACGGGATCATGAGCTCTATCTAGAAATATATCACAATCATAACTGTTAAACCTGATAATTTTTTTTATGCTATTAGAGAAGAAAAATGAAATAGATTTACCTTTCACATACAAATGGCATTTAAAATTATACGACCACCAATAAATAAATTTATTATAAATTTAAAAAAAAAAAAAAGTTTATGGAATAGCAATCAGTATCGAATTAGAAATTTAGAAAATTGACTTAAGAAACCGACATTTAATGTCCGAGAAAAGCAACAAAACTATCCCCACCATTTTAGTAAGACTCAGGGATATAAGGATTTGAAAAAGCATTTCTAATACATAGGATGACCGCCCACATCAGAATAACAATGAGAACATGTGTAAAAGAGGCATGCGAATAAATCTTGGTTTAATTTTATATATACATTAAATTAAGACAAAGTGTATATTACATACATATTGTTCGTATGATACGTTCTTGGAATTAATAAATTATATTAACTTATAATGTTAAAATCTAAAAACAAATGAATCTTTATAACTCTATATTTTACCTCTAAATTCAAATATATAATATAAAAACATTAAAACAAGGCAAATTGTTTTGTAAAATCTTTTACTAATAAACTTAATAACAACAGTCCTCACAATTAAAATCTCTTTGATATCCCATTTAAAACATTAAAAATTAACTCGAATTAAAAATAATAATAATAATAATAATAATAATAATAAGAACATTTTAAAAATTGTTTTCCCATGAAATAATGGAGGCTGCGAGAGATTGAAATTGCATGCATAATAAGCCTTTTAATCGATCCAAAATGGTTCATTTATATGATAAATTAAAACTTTTTTCATTTACAAATTTTTTTTTAAAAAAATGAAAGAATGATCAAGAAAAGATTTCATTTTAGGCAAGTTAATGAACAAGTATTTAAGCTACAGCAATACAACATTATCCAGCTGAACACCCTAATCAAAAATATAATCAAATCATCAAAAATAATAATAATAATAATAATAATAATAATAATAATAATAATAATAATAATAATAATAATAATAATAATAATAATAATAATTTACCTGTTTGAAACAATAGATTGTGATGGTAGCACACGTGGCCATAACAATAAGGCAAAGAAGAAATATTGAGTGGAGAATCTTGTCAACTCTCGAGCATGATGGAAGTTCCCAATGTCTTACCTATAAATATTATATATATATATATATATATATATATATAATATATATATATAATATACTATATATATATATAATATATATATATAATATATATATAATATATATATATATATATATAATAATTAAATATGTAATAATTAATAATAATAATAATAACAATTAACAATTAACAATTAATAATAATAATAATAATAATAATAATAATAATAATAATAATAATAATAATAATAATAATAATAATAATAATAATAATAATGTTTTACTTTATGACATTAGAGATGTCAGAAAGAAGGATAAAAAAATTTAAATGTGTAATAAATTGCTTTTACGTTATGACAAATTCACTTGAAATGAAAGTAAAAAGTTTGATGCAAACATTTTTTTAACACACTTCCGTATTTGTTTTCTTCTTCTTTATTGCAAACTAAAACTTCTTACAATTATATCACGTTCAATAAATATAATTTGCGGCTTTTCCTCCAGCTTTATCTTGTCTCAAAAAACTGACGACAGGCTCTCATTCGATTTCAGTAAATATATTGTCACAAAAAAACTACTCATACCTATTATTATTATTATTATTATTATTATTATTATTATTATTATTATTATTATTATTATTATTATTATTATTATTATTATTAATCAGTGTGCGATGAATTTTTTAATATATTATGCTTCTTGGCAACCGTATCCAAAGAACTCTCAAAATACAAACTCTACTGCGTCCGGAATAAAGTTGTCGATGCACCAGAATTTTGCCCGAAGCCACCGCACCGCACCGCACCGCGCACCAAAACAATTTTTTGTCGCACCGCAACGCACTTCTATGTTTGAATGCGCTCCGCACCGGCCCGCACCATGATAACTGGAATTGTGTGCCGTGCAGCCAAGCAGCACCGCACCGCACTTGTACTTCCTCCAACCCTAGTCCGGAACATAAATTACCCGACCAAGTAACCGATTCAATAAATAATTTTGATATTTGTAAGCATTTTTTTGATACTCAAATGAATAAGTAAGTATAGTTTAATCGACCTTTAAAATATACTTTTCAAGGCTTAAAAAAAAAATGTAAAATTATTTTTCTCTGGAGGATTTTTTATTTGTTCCCTTCAAAAGTAATCCTCATGAAGGATATTCAATACCTAAAAACTTTGATAACTATCCTCCACTTTCAGTATAATAAGCCCCACCTCTTCCTTTATTTATGCCACGATGCCCCATTATTAAAATTATTAAATTATTATTCATTATTAAATATTATAGTATTATATATATATATATATATAATATATATAATATAATATTATATATATATATATAATATATAATATATATATAGTATTAATATATATTAATATAATATATATATATATATAATATATATATATATATATATATATATCATTAGGAATAAAAAGTTACAGCCTCTCAAGTTGTTAAAAATCCCATAGATTTTCTTTTATTTATATATAAAGATATATATATATATATATCATAGTAATATATATATATATATATTATATATATATATATATATATAATATATATATTATATATATATATTATATATATATATATTGTATACATTATATATAATATATATATATATATATATATAATATATATATATATAGATAATATAATATATATATATATATATATATATATATTTATATAATATATATACAGAAAAAATGTATTTGCATTTGTAGACCGAGAAGGCTTTATCGATATACGAGAAGGTCCTGTGGAATATACTAGAACGAGAGAGTTTGTCCGCCTATCCCATGAGCTCCGAGAAAACTCGAAGAAAAGCAATAAGAGCACTTATACGAATAGTTTATTGCAAAGTGAAGACCCAGATGGACGATGGAGATGGTTTGAGGTTGATACGGGGTGAAACAGGGTAGTTTCTCTCCTCGATTTATTTTCCTGTTCATGGATTATGTGAAAATGTCCAGAGACGAGTGAGGGAACTGCCTTTGATACGCAGATGACCTTGCGTTTGTGCGAATCAAGAGCGGCTCTGCAGAGATTATTGCAGTATGGATAGAGTTGAAGAGAGAATGAGATAAATGAAGAGAAGACTGAGCGGTGATATTGATAAGTAAGAGAGGAGAAGATGAATATTAGAGTGAGATCAAGAATTTGAAGCGCGTTGATCAGTTTAAATACCTGGGAGTTTTCGGGGCGGAAATGTTATTAACATAGAATGAATAGTAGAATAGAAAAGTTTAATAATACATTAAGATTGCTATATCCGTTAATAACAGATCAGAAATGTCACTCGAAGGTGAAAAATAGAATATACTGTGTATACTACGACCTTATTACTAACATATGTTGCGAAGCGTGGCTTAAACCACAAAAAACTAAGAGTAAGATACAAGCGTGTGAAATGAGGTTATAGTAAAATGATAGAAATATAGTATGTTTTTATTTTTTTTATATATATATAATTATTATATATATATATCTTTTTTTTTTTTTGGGATGTTTTTTTTTTTTTTTTTTTTTTGATTATGGGTATCTGTTTTATTGAAAAGACAAGCTACGATCGTACGGACATATGATGAGGCGAGTAGATGAGAATAGTATACCCGTAAGATTTACTTACAGTATGCCAGTTAATACTCTTAGTAGGTTCAACTTAATAACCAATGAGTTTGTTGTGTGTGTGTTGTTGGAGTGATAAACGTAAAGACGGCCGATTGAGAGAATAGGACCGTGAGATTGAGAGCGAAGAGTCAGTATCTATGTCTGGGTATGAGAGGGTGCGAACCGTTGGAGGGGTTTCGTCCAGACATTGAACAAGGTTCACGCTGTACAGGGAGTCTGGTAGAAAGAAGAGAGAGAAGGTAATATAGGTATATATATATAGTATTATATGATGATATATAATATATATATATAGTATAATATATATTATATATATATTATGATATATTATAGGTAGTATAGTTTTGATGATTTGTATATTGATAGTATATATATATATGTATATATAGGGTATATATATAAACTATATATAGTATAGTATAATATGATATAGTAGTATATATATATATTATATAAAATTAAAAAATCACAGCAGTGAGTACTCTAAAAAAATTAAAGTAAGTGAAGCTTAAAAAAAGAAAAACGAAAAATGATTTAGTCTTTTAGAAAAAAAAAGTTAGAGCCTCTCAAAGGTTTGAAATTTTCCCCATAGGCTTTCTTCTTATTAAAACGAGAATTAGGAGGCGGGCTCGTTTTAGGCGCATCCTAGGTCAGATTAGGATTAAGATTTGTTAAGGTCTACGATAGATTTGCGTCTGTGTGATAAGCCTACAAAACTGGTTATCGTACCTGAGCTAGAGGCCTTAAGAGTAGAGCCTTAACCTTGATGGATCAAAAATGAAAAAGTCCTATGAGTTTTAACACTTTTGAGAGCTGTTACTTTTTTTGCCTTAAAGAGAGGAAGAGACGATGTCGTTTTTCATTGATATATTTGAGAGGTAGTATCTGGGATTTTTATAAAAAAAGTCGTCGGGTGATACCCCTCTGCAGCTACGGTATATAGTAGTATATAATATTATATAGTATATATATATAGTATAGTAGTATATATATAACGTGAGACCTCATCTTGTCGTCTATCTATGTTCTAAGCTGTAAGACCTAAAAGAACCTTTCAAATTTAAATCAAGAATTATTCCCCACCCCCCCCCACCTTGTAATAATCCCACCAAACACATTAAGACCGTAATAATATATTACAAAGCTTTTTTTTAAAGCCTAAATATATTATTGTAAATAAAAGACTTAGCTTAGAATAGGAAAATTATTTATAACGATATTGACTTTGGAACAAATATTACACATACTGAAGGACAAATTTAAACGCCGAAACTAACTGATAAATGATTTTGAAGGTTAAAAAAAAAACGCTTTTCCTACAAAAAAGTTTGAAAAATTATCATTAATATACGTTGTAGTATGATTTTTTTTTTTTTTGAAAAGTAAAATATCTAATAAATAGGAATGGAATTTCAATGTACAGTAGTTCGAAAATGTAATGGCAAATTCACTTTTTCTATTATTCAGTCATCAGAGTAACCCGTTTACAGCATTAGAACTAATATATATATATTATATATATATATCGTATAGTATGATATATATATAATTATATATATATATATATATATATATATATATTATAATATTTAATATATAATATATATATATTAATATAATATATATATATATATATATATATATATATATATATATTATGGTTGGCGTGGTTACTCAAAAAAGTAACTTCATTATAGCCTTCTCAGTTCCTCGTAACGGAAATGTAAGGAAGTTACATTACTCGTGACTTTTATTATAAATACATAAACAGTAGAGTTACACTTTTAAGATTTAATTGTGATGAAGAAATTAAAGTAGTTTTTATTATTATTATTATTATATTATTATTATTATTATATATTATTATTATTATTATTATTATTATTATTATTATGAGGATGATCAGACGGACAAACAAGAGAGACATAGTCAATGAAATTGAAACTTCTACTTTACTTTACAGAGAAGAAAACCCCAGCCTGAAGAAATATATATTTTTTGATTATTTAAGACCATACGATTGCTGAAATTTGAGTTTCGAAAGTATATCAAGTCGACTTGTATGCTATATTATAGCCTGCCGAGAATTTAAAAGTATGACATTTATAGTCTATCAAACTGGATTTTTCACAAATGCTGTTTAAAAGAAACATCTCCTATATTAGTTACCTTATATTAAAAAACAAACCTCCGTAGCAATAAAATCCCTAAAACACTAGTTGCATTCTCTAAATCTCGGAGTGATCTGCCACAAGCGCTTAAAATAAAATCGGATCTAGCCTCCCTAAAAAGTTCAAAATCATGCCAAAACAGAGAGATACTTAAAATATATTAAAAAACTACTTATTAATGAAATACCATCGAGAAACATCCTATAATCCTGGAATTTATTACAAATGATAATTAATAATATATAATGACAAAAATTATTATTATTATTATTATTATTATTATTATTATTATTATTATTATTATTATTATTATTATTATTATTATTATTAGTAGTAAGTAGTTAGTAGTAGTAGTATAGTAGTAGTAGTAGTAGTAGTATAGTAGTACTTTTTATATTTTTATTGTTATTTTTAATGTTTACTTGTATCTATGATCTCATTTATATTGTTACTCGTATTATTATTGAGAGTATTAGTGGCGGTTATAATTATTTTATTGTCTGTATTCTTAATACCTATTAATGTTAAATAAACGAAGCACAAAATCAAAAGATTAAAGAACGATGCTATTACTACCGATATCCTTCTAAGAAAACACTTGCAAAAATTTATCATGATGATTACATGCATTAACATGAGACAAAAATAGAGTCAGAGGTTGCCGCAGCCTTTCGCCGCTCTATTGGCTGCCGGCATTATTCTAATTATATTCAATGTCGCAGTATATTAAAGAATATATATATATATATAGATATATATATATATATATATATATATATATATATATATATAATATATATAAAATATATATATATATATATATAATATATATATATATATATATATATATATAAATATATATATATATATATATATATATATATATATTTTTAATTTGCTCCATTGACTAAACAAAGATGAAAAGGAGAACAGTGAAAATGAGTGTTGGTGTGAAATGTGTATGTGCTGCTGTGAAGGAATGAGAGGAGAAGAAGAGTTACGACTTTGGTGAGTGACCTGTGGTACAGAGCTATGGAAGATTTTGTTTGTGTGAGTACTAGAATTCTAATGGCTAAATTTAAAGTTTGAAAAGTGTCAAGTATTTGTTATGACATGTGTCCATCTGAGGTAATTGTTGAGAGAGTGCTATTTTCTTTGGATAATCCGAATGAGTCTGGACTCTGATGCGGTGTGTCGGAGCCTTTCAGACTGATTGGTTGGGTACCGAAATGGTTGATAGTGATAAAAAAAAAAAGATAGTACAACAGGTAAATTTGGTGTTGGTAGAAAATGAGAATGAGAGAAAGCAGTAACCATGACAAAGGAGATTGATCTGCGTGTTTGAGAGCTTCTTTACACACAAAAGATATTATAATAGGCAAGAGCTGTGTAGTAGAGATGGTATGGAAGGTGAAAAAGTATGATTGATTTTTGTTGGCGAAGATGTTGAACTCCAGTGTGTTGGATTTAAATTCAGTGAGTGGCTAGGAATTTATTATCGATTCATTATGTTCTTTTTATGTAAAAAATTAGTGGGGGCTTGGATGGAGAGAAGGTGATAAGGAAGGAAGTGGCTAGAATTAAGAGGCAAGAAGTTAAGTTAACAAAGTAAGAAGGCATAAAGTATTTAAAAGCCTTGCAAAATAAAATCAGTTTTGATGTGAACAAGTAAACTAACAAATCTGAAGCAAAAATGAAGGAAGCATTCTAGCGCAGCTGCAGTGGCAAAAAGAAGGATGCATATGTGCTAAAGTAGTAAGAAGAGAATTGCTTTAAAAATATGAGCTTGAATGAAGTATGCGAAACGTTAAATTAAAAAAGCGTCGTTTTAAATTACTATAAAAAACCAATTGATGCAGTCTTCAAAAGAAAGATGTTGAATTATATAAGGAGGAAAAAAGGAAAATACTTAAAAGGATGAATACGAAGAGGAAAAAAATTAAATAACAAGTTTTGGAAGGAGTATCAATGAGACTTACAAGGAATAGGAAGCTCTTCTGAAGAAAGCGCGAAAGGTTAAAAATGAGAATAAGGCGGAATCTGCTTAGAAAAAAAAATACATGAAATTGGTGTGCTTTCGTA
>JABUQX010098017.1:27500-34923 GCA_015478945.1 Trachelipus rathkii | reverse complement strand
TACTACTACCAAAAGCAAAATCTTTAGCTAAGGTTCATGCTAGCCACAATACAAGCTTTAATAAGTTTATTGTGATACTGGTAGCTACAACATGCGGTTTACTTTAATAAACTAACTAAAACCGCCACTTTGGCTACGTCAGAATATACTATATGATGCCCAAACAATCCATATACCTATCCAATCCTTTCTTTAATGTTGCAAGTGAGTGACACTCAACAACCTCCTGCGGGAAACCATTCAAATAAATTTAAACACTATTACAGAATGAATCAAGGTTACACGTCAGTAGTAGGAAGGGTATATTGCAAGTGTCCGTATTTGGACCACCCTGACCTTGACCGACCTTGACCTTTTTTTACCTTGACCTTTTTGGGCAACCTGAATTTTTTTAGCCCAAATTTTTACCTGACCTTGACCTTTTTGGGCCTTGACTTTTTTGGTCTTGACCTTTTTTGGCCTTGACCTCTTTGAAGCCCCTTCGAAGAAGGAGCTTGCTAGACGGAGGCGAAGCCTCCGTCGTACGTATTACCCCCCTAGTTTTGGCCTTGTAATTTTTTGACCTTGTAATTTTTTGACCTTGTAATTTTTGGCCTTGACCTTTTTACCTCTAGGCGTCTTTGGCAACCCTAATTCTGGCCCACCTTTGGTCTTCCATGGGTCAATTTTGGCCCACGCTAATTTTTGACCTTGTAGCTTTTTGATGTCTTGACCTTGATATTTCTGACCTTGATACCATTTCTGACCTTGATACCGTATCAATTTTTGGACCGATCCTAGCTTGAGTCCCCACCTACACCTACACCTGCGCGCACACACACACACACACACACACACACACACACACACACCACACACACACCACACACCTAGCCTACACCCAGCCTCCACATAGCCTACACCCAGCCTCCACATAGCCTACACCCAGCCTACACCTACACCTAGCCTACACCTAGCCTACACCTACACCTAGCCTACACCTAGCCTACACCTACACCTAGCCTCCACCTAGCCTTCACCTAGCCTACACCTACACCTAGCCTTCACCTGCCCCCAATCTAGCCTACACCTACACCTTGCCTACACCTACACCTACACCTAGCCTACACCTATACCTAGCCTACACCCAGCCTACACCTAGCCTACACCTACACCTAGCCTTCACCTACACCTACACCTAATCTAGCCTACACCTAGCTTACACATTTACACTTATACACACGTTCAAACACACTACCAACCCTTTGGTCTTCCAGGGGACAATTTTGGCCAACCCTAATTTTTGGCCATCCCTAATTTTTCGGCAACCCTAATTTTACGACCAACCCTTTGGTCTTCCAGGGGGGCAATTTTAGAAACTCCAAAATTTTCGGTCAACCCTTTTGTATCAAGGGACAATTTTGGCTTGTAGCTTTTTTGGCCTTGCTTTTTGATGACGTCATCTTTGATGACACCTATATTGATGGCTCAACTTTGATGGTTCCCAATCACCGTAAGGTGTATCTAGTGATGTTCTATTAGTGTTCTATGAGTACTCTATGAGTGCCCAAGTTGATGCCCCAAGTGGAGTGCCAATTGAAGTGCAAATTGATGCCAAGTGAGCTGCCAATGAGTGCCAAGAAGTGCTACATGTTGCCAACTGAGTTGCCACATTAGTGCAACTGGAGGCTGCCATTTTTTTCCAAGCCTTTTCTAGCCTCCCCGGAGCCTAAATAGCCCTAATATGGTGTCTACCCCTAGGATTGATAGGTATGAGGATTCGGATGGTGTATATTACAAGTGCTAGGATGCTTCCTATATGAGTTAGTCTTTTCTAACACTTATAGCGGCCACGATAGAATAATATATCTAAAGCAGTTACACATTTGGGGCAGGAACCGCAAAACGTTTTCAGAGTCGCGTTCCGCAGGTGCAACCCCACCGCGAAAAACCACCGGGCGTGCGCCCGCAGGCGCCAATATTCCGCGTAACCGCCGCGCGTGCGTCCACAGACGCAATATTACACGCGAACGAAAAATATGAAGTGCAATGTAAAACTATTCAAGAATTTCTTTCAAATATACTATGAATCATTCATTTTTACTACCAATTGCCTACGGAAATTTTATTGAAAAAACATATACTTACATATCTTAAAGCAGTAAATCAGTAAAAATCAATAGAGGTTGTAAACCTAGCACCAAAGGGCATAGTTATGCTTTTGTAGTTTACTGCTTTAACTCGTGTTTTACTGCCTTTAAACTCATAGTGTTTTACTGGCTTTAACTCATATATTATTAACATTACATACCTTAAAGCAGAAATCAGTAAATCAAGAGAGGTGTTAAACTATCACCAAAGGATTAGGTATGCTTTTGTTTTACTGTATTACTGCTTTAACTCATGTTACTGCTTATCCACATGTTTTAGCTTTAAAACTCATAATTTAATTAACAATTACATAACCTTAAAGTAGTAAATCAGTTAATCAAAAGAGGTGTTACCTAGCACCAAAGGATAGTATGCTTTTTTTACTGCATTTTACTGCTTTAACTCAACTGTTTTACTGCTTAACTCATATTTTTACTTTTACTGCTAAGGTCATTGTCATTTTTACTTAACTCATATTTTTACTTGCCTTTACTGTTTAACTCATATGTTTTAGCTGCTTTAACTCATATGTTTTACTGCTTTACTGCTTTAACTCATATGTTTTACTGCTTTAACTCATATGTTTTACTGCTTTACTGCTTTAACTCATATGCTTTACGGCTTTAACTCATATATTTATTAAGTTTTCTTTATTTTTTATTTTGTTTAATACTTTTTATTTCTATATTATTTATTATTATTATTATTTATTATTATTTAAAAAAATTAAATGTAAGGAAAACACACGCAGTGTCTGATATTATAAACATTTAATTTTAATAAAATTGTACGAAATTTTATTTAAAACCTTTTATATATACGAGTTTTAGGGTAGTAAATTCGCATTTTTCATTTTAAAGCATTATTACATAATTAGAAACTATAAAATCATTGACATACAAATTTTTAGCATCAAATATATTTACAAGTTTAGTAAAACATACATTATAAAAAAAGCCATATAATGAAATTAAATAACCAATAGACTCCACACAAATTAGAATATAAGGGTTGAACAGGGTAAGATATAGTTTTTACACAACTTACATTATTATATTTTAAAAATAAGGTGATATAATGATTATTCAATATAAATTTTAAGTTCAAAGAATCAATTATGTGAACAGCGTCGTTTTTTGCTCTATAAACGGAAATCCAATGTCCGGTTGAGGTGATGTAGTTTGTGTTTTTTTTTTTTTTTTTTCTTTTTTTTTTTTTTTTTGTTTTGTTTATGACGAGCAATGCTATTGAATATGAAGCAGGATATCCTTCATCCAACTTACAGAGTTTATTTCGTTAATAGCGAACACTCCTAAAAATCGAGGTTCATTTTTAAACACCGATTTTAATTCCTCTTCATTCATCTTTAATAATGCAAAGTACGTTGCACTTCTGTCAATTTCAAATGAGGTTGAGGATGCCTCAAATAGACCAACCACAGTGATGGGTGTTGGTAGACTTGATCCAAAGAGAGATTTAGTTCCTAGGTCCCTTTCTCAAAATGCTTTAAAGTGATAGGCGTTACAAGCTGAAAGGTCAGCCAAGGGATGGTGAGATCATAGCATATAAATACTATTCTTGCGTATTCTTGCAAGATTTAAAGCCTGTCCCACTATCATTACATGATACAGTAATTGGCTATTAAGTCGCTAAAAGGACGAGTACAGAAGAGATAGGTCTCAGTTGGTATAACATTTTCCATAAATCACGTCCGTGAAGGAAGTCCATTCACATGTAAAAAAAACTGATACCTCTAAAGGCCCGAAAGGTGTGAATTTATAGGGTGATTTTTATAATTCCCGGAGTAGGCGTCATGTTCCACAATCCCTATATTAACGTTTCTGTGTAAATTTCCGTTCAGCAATGTAAGGATATTGCATACTCGATAACCTTGAGGAATTAAATATCTGTTTTCAACTCTCGTTTAAATTGGCTACTTTTGCTGTAGTATTCAAAAGCGAATTTCAATTTCCAAATGCGCGTGGTGCAATTTCACTTTTCAGACATAGAGATAAGCCTCCAACAGTTTGAAAACAGGTTCTGGACATAACAGCTGTAGCAGTAGGTTTTACTTTTTATTTTAAGAGCAAAATTTTAGGAATTGACGGGTCAAACGTATTCTAGTATCTACAGATGGAGAATGAGTCTTTCTGAGAGAAAGATATCGCCATTGAAATCGACGTAAAATTCATAAGTATATTATGACTTTTAGCTGCTTTATCATATTGTGCAGCTTCATCTTTGGAAAACTATAAAAACCACATGACTGTAGATAAGATTGTTTAGCGTCGTCTGAATAATTTAACAAATGTTCTATATAGCTTCTATAAGGATAATTAGCCGCTGACGCACCTAGTGAAGTTCCGTTAAGATAGACTTCAACCTGCGTGAAACATAATAAAAATTCGTACAATTGTAGTAAAAATGAAGGATCATAGTATATTTGAAAAGGAAATTCTTTGAATAGTTTACATTGCATATCATAGTTTTCGTTCGCGTGGTTAATATTGCGGCTGCGGGCGCACGCGGCGGCGGTACGCGGAAAATATTGCGCTGCTCGGGCGCACGCGGTGGTTTCGCGGTGGGGTTCACCTGCGGACGCGGACTCTGAAACGTTTGCGGTCACTGCCCCAAATGTGTAACTCTTTAGATATATATTCTATCGTGCTAAAGTGTTAGAAAAAGACTAACTCATAGTAGGAAGCATCTTAGCAACTTGTAATATACACCAATCGAATCCTCATACCTTATACCTAGGGTAGACACCCATATAAGGCTCATTCTAGGCCAGGGAGGCTTAGGAAAAGCTTGGAAAACATGGCACTCAAAGTTTGCACATGCTGGCACCTCAGTTGGCACTATGTGGCACATTAATGGCCACTCAATTGGCCACTCACTGCAACTCATTGCGCACTCATTGCACTTCACTTGCACCACCTGCGGCTTCATAGAGTACTCCACTAGAACCACTAATTAGAACATCACTGATACACCTTACGGTGATGGGGAAACCATCAAAAGTGAGCCATCAATATAGGTGTCATCAAAGATGACGGTCAAAAAAGCTACAAGCCAAAAAAAGCTACAAGCCAAAATTGTCCCCTGGAACAAAAGGGTTGACCGAAAAATTTGGGTTCTCAAAATTGCCCCCTGAAAGACCAAAAGGGTTGGTCGTAAAATTAGGGTTGCCGAAAAATTAGGGATGGCCAAAAATTAGGGTTGGCCAAAATGTCCCCTGGAAGAATCAAAGGGTTGGTAGTGTGTTTGTACGTGTGTATAAGTGTAAATGTGTAAGCTAGGTGGTAGGCTAGATTAGGTGTAGGTGTAGGGTGAAGGCCTAGGTGTAGGTGTAGGCTAGGTGTAGCTGGGTGTAGGCGTAGGTTTATAGGTGCTAGCGCTAGGTGTAGTGTAGTGTAGGCAAGGTGTAGGTGTAGGCTAGGACTAGATTAGGGGCAGGTGAAGGCTAGGTGTAGGTGTAGGAGCTAGGTGAAGCGCTAGGTGGCAGGCTAGGTGTAGGTGTAGGCTAGGTGTTGGTGTAGGCTAGGTGTAGGCTAGGTGTAAGTGTAGGCTGGGTGTAGGCTATGTGGAGGCTGGGTGTAGGCTAGGTGTAGGCTAGGTGTGCGTGTGTGTGTGTGTGTGTGTGTGTGTGTGTGTGTGCGTGTGTGTGTGTGCTCAGGTGTAGGTGTAGGTGGGGGCTTAAGCTAGGATCGGTCCAAATCTTGATATGGTATCAAGGTCAGAAATGGTATCAGGTCAGAAATATCAGGTCTAGGACACGAGTGGCCAAAAAATTGGCGTGGGCCAAAATTGACCCATGGAAGACCAAATTGGGGCCAGAATTAGGGTTGCCAAAGACGCCTAGAGGTAAAAAGGTCAAGGCCAAAAATTACAAGGCCAAAAAATTACAAGGTCAAAAAATTACAAGGCCAAAACTAGGAAGGTAATACGTACGACGGAGGCTTCGCCTCCGTCTAGCAAGCCCCTTCTTCGAAGGGGCTTGAAAAAGGTCAAGGACAAAAAAGGTCAAGGCCAAAAAAGTCAAGGCCCAAAAAGGTCAAGGTCAGGTAAAAATTTGGGCTCAAAAAATTCAGGTTGCCCAAAAAACCAAGGTAAAAAAAAGGTCAAAGTCGGTCAAGGTCAGGGTGGTCCAAATATGGACACTTGCAATATACCCTTCCTACTACTCACGTCTTCCTACATTTCTTATTGTGTCCCCTAGAAAAACTGTCCATGGTAAATATTTTATAGACTTGTATCATGTTCCCTATGAGAAATCGCCTTTCTAAAGAAAACATTCCTAACTCCTTCTGCCTCTCCTCATAGCTCTTACCTTCAAAGCAAATCATACTTGTTGCACTATGTTACCCTCTCTCCAGCATACCTAGGTCTTTTCTTAAATATGGGCCCAAACCTGTTGCGCGCAAGACTCTAATCTAGCACCTAATTTAATAGCCAATTATACAGCTACCTTTAAACTTGTTAGTTTTGCTTAAACATCTTATTCAGCTTTATCCTTGCTTCCAAACACTGATAGCTACTTTCAGATTGCTGCTTATACTCATATCTAAATCTTTTTTTTGATTCACAGACTCAAGACAATCTACATTCATATCGTAGTTAAATCTTTTAATCTTGAGTACCTAGGTGAGAACCTTACACTTTTTACTATTTTAAAATTCATTTTCCCTTATGCTGTCGACCTAAGAAGTTATCCAAGATCAGATAAATCTTTATATATCCATCATTATTTCTTACTAAGGTAGCCACTTAGAAAACTTACATTTAAACACCCTTGATTTAAAATTAATATGATATATATATAAATAGTATATATATATATATAGTATATATATATAGTAATATATATATAATATACTATATATATATATACTATATTATATATATATAGTATATATTTATATATATATAGTATATAATATATATATATATATATATACTTATAGTATATATATATATATATATAGTATATATATAATTATAGTAGTAATAGGGTGGAGTGAGTGAGAGGGTGAGGTAGTGAGTGAGTAGGTTATAGTGTATATATATATAAGTTAGAGAGTGAGTATGAGTGAGTAAGTGTGAGGTAGGTAGTGAGTGAGGTATGAAAGAGAGGATAGGTTTAATAGGTAGGCGTAGTCAGCGTTGCTAGGATTGATAGGTATGCCGGGTCAGCGTGGATGTGGATAGTAGTGATGAGTAGTGATGAGGTGGAGTGTGAGGGTAGTAGGGTAGGGTATAGTAAGGTGAGGAGGAGAAGAGATATTATATAGTT
>JABUQX010098017.1:12500-25000 GCA_015478945.1 Trachelipus rathkii | reverse complement strand
ACTAATCTCTTGAACTTTCATGAGAGAATGACTGAGAAGTAGTAAGGAGATAGTTGTAGTTCATCACGACATATGTTAGAATATCCTTTTCTCTGAACTTCTGCAACCCTTTAAATTACAAAATGGCCACATGCCAAAGTGCAGATTAGCTTTTTTGCTGTTGTTCTTTCAGTAAGCTACCCGCTAGATTATATCAAATTAAACAAAACAGCTGAGTATAATATTCATGTTCAATGAGAGAAATTTTCTCTTCGTACCATGGAGTCTTTTATTTCTTCACCATCTTAAATATAGATGGTATAAGGTTGAAGTGAATTTGTTAGAATATAATCCAGAAATTGAAACATAACGTGGCTGGTTTAAAAATTTCGAAGATTGAATTGGCATTTTTATGTGGAAGTCGAAAAGTCAATAAACTGCATGAAGTGATTGAAGTCATTCCCAGAGTCACAATTCATTACTTCGGTCAGTTGAAAAATTTTCCGACTGCAACTTTACTATCTTGAAAGTTACCGACTCCGACTCTTACCTCTTGAAAATTACCGACTCCGGACTCCGACTCCACACTCACCCTTTTCAAAAATTACGACTCCGACTCGGGACTCCACCCTCTTCAAAACTACCGACTCCCCGACCCCGCGACTCCGACTCCGACTCGACTCCGACTCCGACTCCCAGTAGGTTATCAGGTTCGGCGCTGCAAACACCACAATGTTGTACGTCGGCAGACGTCCGTGGGGAGTGGTTGGGTCTTCTCATGACCGGTATGACCCCCTCTTCACGGCATGACTACCTGACAACCTCCTCTCATGCTCTCGATGAGTGGCGAATGTCCTGGACAGAAGTGATTTGATCCCATACGTCGTGCAGGGCCTGTCGCATGCCGGAGGGTTCGTGGAAGGGATTACAGCTGTCGAATCCGAGGCTTCAGGATATCCCACAGAAGCTTCAATTAGGTGAGGTCAGGCATTATATGCTGGCCACTCCAAGCGCCGTAATTTGAAACCAGTCCTAAAGGAGTCGTTCACACATTGGCGCTTTTGTTGGTATTGCATTAATTCATGCAATTAGGATGAAAGAGTCAAAAATGTAGGGGGAATATTGGCCACGACATATGGTTCGAGATGTCAGTGATATGCATTAGGATGAAAGAGTCACCGATGTAGAGGGCATATGGCACGACATATGCTTCGAGGATGTCAATGAAATACCTTAGGGCTGTAAGAGTACCTCCTTCGAAAATGTGCAACTCCGTAGGCCTGGATAAAGAGATGCCTTCCCAGACCATAACCGACCCACCTGTCCGAGGCGTACAGAGACACTCTCGACTCGTCCGTAAAGAGCACCTTAGCCCAATCGTCGACCGTCCAATGGACGTGTTTCGGGCAAATGCCATCGCGCCCTTCGATGTGCCATGGTGTGCGTGGACATATGGCAGGCCTCCGGGCAGTAAATTATGTTCCGCAATTCGTCGACGCACTGTATTGTCACTCACCCGTGCCGTGTACCTCCCCCAGCTGTATCTGCAGATGTCGTGCCGTTGTGTGGCTTTTCTCTTAATGCACGCAGACGTATAAATCGTTCTTCCACGGGTGTCGTGGCCCTGGGCCTAACTTTCCTCGCCGGCGATCATTGTCATGGTTTCCTGCCGTACCATTGGCCCACCACGTGCAATCGTTGTTGTGCGCTACACGAAACCGTCGACAATTGCCCGGTGCCCGTGTCCTTCGGCGTGAAGTTGTTGTTAGTCTGCACGCACTAATCTCATTGACAGCTACACACTGTCCTCTCTATGTTTATCGAGTCGCTTCGTATTGAATTGATTCTCGCTCGATTATACCCAAAACATAACCTACCCCCACATCTCCCAGGTCTAGTTACGTGGTTATGTTTTCCTAAATTTATCGCGGTGACGCCCCAATACTGCAGCGAATTCTTGCGGGGGTACATATTACACTGATGCTGTCTTCTTTTGGTTGTGAGGGTTTGAATGGTATTAGGGCGCCCGTCCCGTTCCTGTGCGTGAAATTTACCCTAGTGGTGAGCTATTTTTGACAGAGAAAATATAATATATATATATATATATATATATATATAATATATATATATAATAATATATATATAATATATATAATATATATAAATATAAACATATTATATATATATATATATATATATATATAATATATATATATAATATTATATATATAATATTATCTAATATAAATATATATATTAATAATTATATATATATATATATATATATATTATATATATAATATTATAAAATAAAAGCGCATATCTGAATAATAATAATAATATAGATATATATATATATAGTATATATATATATATATATATATATATATATATAATATTATATATATAAATAATAATATATATATATATATATATAATATATATATATATATATAAATATATATATATATTTAATATAATATATATATATATATATTATATATATATATATATATATATATATATAATTAATAATATTAAAATAATATAATATATATATATAATATATATATATATATATATATATAATATATATATTCGGTGCCAAGGTAAAAGCTCTGGAGAGCTATGGAGAGGAATTATGGAGTGAGGAGTAGATTAAAGAAGGCCAATAGAAAGTATGTATGAGAAATGCAGTTGTAATGTTAGAAATGAGTGCGAGAACGATAGATGTTTGAGTGAAAAACAGGAATGCAAGCAGGGGAGTGTTTTATCGCCACTGCTGTTAATATTATATTTAGACGTGGTGGTAAGCGAAGTGAAAAGAGACTGGAGAATTTGAAGGGACATAATTGGCATATGCGGACATTTGCATGTTTTGGCATGTTGGAGCGAGAGAGAGGAGACGATTCGAGAGGTGGTGGAGTTGTTTGCAGAGGAGTTTTAGGAATCAGGGATGAGGATGAACGTACAGATGACAGAGATATTAACAATAACCGGAGGAAATGCAAGGAGGCGGATGAGGATGGTGTGAGAGGGAGGACATGAAGGCGTAAAATAACCTGCAATTAATCTCGGAGTATGCTTTTTAATAGAAGGGAGGAAGTGGAGGAGAGATACGCGGAGAATGGAAAAGTATGGATTAATTATGAAAGCGGTACCCCATGATGAAAGAAAAAAACATCGGAATAGAGGTTAAATAAGTGGATTTTTAACAGTATTCTGACTCCGACGCTGCTGTACGGAGCGGAAACATGGACAACAACGAGAAGAAGGAGAGTAGAAATACAAGCGGCGAATGAGGTATTAAGAACTATGAGTGAAAAAGAGTAGAGAGACAGAAATAAGGAATGAAGAATTACAAGAAGATGATTAGGGTGAAGAGGACGATACTGAAGAGGATGTGGGAGATTGAGATGGTGTGGACATCTGGAGAGGATGGAGCGGACAGAATGCGCAAAAGAAGATGAATGACACTTAGAGGCAGAAGACGCAGGGGAAGACCGAAGAAGCAGATGGCTTAGTCACTGGAGACTCTCTGCGAAAGATGTCATGCTACCAAAACATGAGAGCTGCTAAAGAGAAGAGGAATAGTGCAGAGAGAGAGATGTTTTTTTTTTTTTTTGGAAGGAAAAAAAAAAAAAAAAAAAAAGGACCCCCGGGGGCCCTGCCCTCGGGCTGAAAACCCCCAAGGGATTTGGGGGGAAAAGAATCCTTCCTGGAGAGAAAAAGAAAAGAAAAGAAAAAAGATATAAATATATTATATTATATATATATATATATATATATATATATATATATATATATATATATATATAAAAATATTTAAAATTTATTTTTATTTAATTAATAATTAAATTTTTTAAATTAAATTAAAAAATTAAATAAATATTATAACCATAGATATGATTATTTTTACCATCTCCCAAGTTAAGCGCTTTTGCCCTGTCCGCTTGGCCAGCATCTTCTTCCTCTGCGCCCAAAAACTGGGTTTTTTTTGTAGTCCAAAATACTCTAGAAAACGATTTCTCAGCGCAAATGTTCCATGCTAATTATGATTATTTCCATCAGGGTATGTTTTTTCCCGTTCACTCAAACTAGCATCTTCTTCCTTTTTGCCTCATAATTTATACTCTTCTTAAGGTAGATGTCTTTTTACAATTTCGTTGATGATAACCCGAGTCATATTGTTTCTTGTTGAGCTTCACCCATGCATTTTGGAATCTCTTGAATATATCGGGTTTAAGCCCAGTTGTTGATCCGAACTTACATTCGAAAACACCTCTCAACATGACTTCAAGAATATGGTGGCGGCAAGCTAGGTAAAGCAGCTCTCTACCCAAGATGTTTTCCAAAATTGTACTAGCCCCTTTGAGCCTTCCTGTGTGTGATGCAGTGGTGTCGAAACACATTGCCTTGATAGTATGGGAGACACCCCATTCCTCGAGACACACATAATTGTTCTTCACCAGTGCTTGTGTCTGCTACAGGAACCGCTAGCAGTTGTTCATTTTCACTATAAGAAATTACCAGCTATTCGTTCTTTCTGCTCTACCCTTTAGAACGTCTGGCTAGAAGTTTTTCTCCCAATTTGAAAACTACAACAACTCCTTCTCTAGGTATATACAATTCATTTCAAGATCTTCTCAGTGTATTTTTCTCTGAATACTTTTCGCCTTTCATGAATGGTGATTTTTGACACTTTGAACTCCTCAGGATTCTCCCCAAGTGCTTCTATGGTAGATATGAGTACTCGTGTTTCATTTCTGTCAGATACCTTACACCGATCCAACAACAGAGATAGTTTCATGGTTAAAATTTTCCCTAACGCCACGCTTCATCCTTTGCTATGAGATGGTCCAGGAAGTTCCTCGGTTTCTTGAGAAGTACAAACGTCCATTGGCACAACATCCTCAATATCTTCATCGCATGTGTTTTCATCTTCATCACTGTCCTCATCTTCTTCATCATCTATCTCTATGAACAAAAGAAGAGAAAGAAAAGGACCAAATTAATTATGAAAATAGTTAAGTTACGTTGCTTATCTTGTTTTGTTGGTGCTTTTGTAAAAACTAAACAATAGAACCATGGGACGTAAACGTACCTAGCAAAAGATCAATATTGAAGCAAAAATAAAAGAATCTTATCTATGTCGAATAAACATTCCGCTGGAATTTGCTCGTTTATTTTCGCAAGTTCCTTTTGTAGTTTTATTTCTTGAGCTCGAGCTAACTTCAGATCAACTCCAAGCATAGAGTCTGGCCGACCCTTTTCCCTTTGTTTCAAAAGAAACTCTTTGTCTTCTTCTGATTTCATCATGGCCAAGGCATCTTGATGGGCGATATCAAAGATATCATCTAACTTTGAGGCGAACTCTTTGCTTTTGTTCTTTGCAGTTTCTGATTGTTACTTATACATTTTCTCCACTCTGCCGTGAAGTTTCTCTAATTTAGCTAATAGCATCTTTAACATGTTTTGTAGGAATCCGAGCTTTTCTCCAGAAAACAAGAACTTCTTGTATGGTAATTCTTGCTGAATCTCTTAGATTCACTTTCACAGTACGCAAATTGTAGAACAAAGTGGCCAAAACTTGATGATTGGAGGGCAATTTACAACCGGTTATCTGGTGAGCCGGATCACTACAATGAAAATTTATCTTTGGTTCTGCTTCTTATGGCAGAGGTTGAAGCCATTCTTTTAGTATTTTATTTTAATCTGCGAAAAAATTGTAATTAATATTGTAAATGCTAAAATTTTTCGCGAAATTAGATGCTAAATTTACAAAAACAAAAGAAATAAAAAAAAGGTCTCCTTAAATTTAAATTTACAATGAAAATGATGATGAGGCTGTTATAGCTGGGTTCGACTAGAAATAGACACTAAATATTATAAGAATATATATTAGTTACAATAATATTACCTTTAATTTGAGACATAAATCATGAAAAAATAATGAGAAGTTCCGGAGATACGGCCCCAAAACGTCGCTAGTCAATCCCACAAAATGCGTTTTTTGAACTTGAGCGCACACGGCAGGAGTTCACATTGCTCCAAATCGTGCTCAAAAATTTAACTACCAAAAATCTGAGAGCGCTAATCACTTTGTGGGCGTTCCGTGACAAAATTCCAACATCATTTTTTACGTCACCCTAGTGCGTCACACCCAATAGCTTTAAATGAGCGGAAGCTTATTACTGAGCCCAATGTTAAAAATCCAACTCCAGCTGATATTAGAATATAACGCGAGTGGACACCTTCCTATCCGGCCACAGCTAATCCCCCTTTCTCCCTTCAGTAACGGTTTTCCGCGTCTTTGCTGCCTTTCACTTTCTTCCCCAGCAAGTTGTCATCACAGCAACGGAAGCTGCGTTCGCAATCATCCGCAGGGCAGGCAGTCAGCACCCCTTGGTGGGTTCCCAGCATCGTGCGCACAACGCCAACCAGAGAAAAAGGAAACTCCCTACAAGCAATTAATGCAGGACCCGCACCCACCCTAACATGAATTATTTTTGAAGGCAGCTGCCGCGAGATTTCTCGGCGAATAATCTGTCAACACGTAAACAAATATTTGAAACTTATATTCCGACCGTCAATTCCACAACTCCCTTCCTTTATGTGGAAGTTACCAGAAAATATTCTCGATAGCTAAAAACAGCTCCTCAACCCACAAGTCCTCCGTTGGGCTTAATATAAACGACACGATCTCTGCTTCTGCTGCTATTGCGATGCCATTAGGTTATAGTCACCTACTCACTCCTTATCTGAAGCCTTTTCAAAAATAAGAACTAACTAGCACTTCACTACCAGACTTTTATTCACGAAAGGCGAAGATCACTCCATAAAAGTTCTTTTTACATAATTGCAGAATATCAAACGGCACTGGCAAATAAGAAAGATGGTGCCCTTGGCCAGACATGATTTCGTGCATTATCCTTCGTCATATTCACCCCTCGACATCAGCGTTTTTGCTGGATCTGTATAATAAAATCTGGATTGAATCTTCTTTCCATCTTTTTGGACTCTGCTTTTTGTTAATCACTTTTCCCAAAACTTATGAAAGATCCGAAGTTGGCAAAAAAAACCAGAGACCAATTTCTCTACCCTGTCATACTGTAAATTAATGAGAAAAATGGTTCTGGCGGCCTTCTCGCAGTTCTGGAGAGTCTCAAGGTTTTTCCAACTTTCAGTTTCGTTTCCACAAAAATCGTTTTGATCGCGGATCCCTTGTTAAAACTGGACCATCATATCGGGAAGCCTTCTCAAACTATGTGGGATGTTCTTGGTATTTCTTTTTCGACCTGAGAAAAAAGCTTAAGGATACAGCGTGACAACTGTGCGTTCTCCTAAAGCTCCCCTCGCTTGGTTTCTGAGGGCAAAACTTCCCCTTCTTTCATTAAATGGCCTTACTGTCAAATATAATCCATTCAGGTCAGGCTGCTCTTCTATTCTGTCACACCACTTTACTCTGGTTGAAGAAGCGTTCCACAAGGTAGTGTTATAAGTGTATTTCGTGAAACGGCATCTCAACTAGCTATGAGAAATATTTCATTAGATGGGGTAACTCAATAGCCATTTCTCAACCCACCAAAATCTCAGCAGTACTGCTTTTTAAGAAAAAAGGAATCGGAAGAACCTGCCACCTTCCTACCACTCATAACTTTCCCCATTCCTGAAACTTCACAAGTCAAATTTCTAAAACTCATTCTAGATGACCACTTGAGTCCCTCAGAAACCAAGCGAGGGAAGTTTAAGGAGAACCACAGTTTTGTCCACGCTGTAGCATACAGCTTTTCAAGGTCGAAAAAAAGATACCCAAGAACCATCCCACTATGACAGAAGGCTTCCCGGATCGTGATGGTCCAGTTTTTAACAAGGGATCGCGATCTAACATTTTCGGAAACGAAAACTGAAGTTTGAAAAAAACCTTGAGACTTCTCCAGACATGGAAGAAGGCCGCCAGGAAACGCATTTTCTCCATTAATTTACAGATAATGACAGGTTAGAGAAATTGGTTCTCTGGTTTTTGCAACTGCGCATCTTTCATAAGTTTGGAAAAGTGATACAAAAAGCCAGAGTCCAAAAAAGATGCGAAAGAAGATTCAATCCAGATTTATTATACAGATCCAGCGAAAAAAAAACGCTTGATGTCGAGGTGAAGTATGACGAAGGATAAAATGCCACGCAAATCATTGTCTGGCCAAGGGCACCATCTTTCTGTATTTGGCCAGTGCAGTTTGGATATCTGCAAATGTAAAAGACTTTTATAGGAGTGATCTTCCCCTTTCGCTGAATAAAAGTCTGGTTTAGGTGTAATCTGCAGTTAGTCTTATTTTGAAAGCTTCAGAATAGCAAAAGAGCTCGAAAGTGGCTAGCAAAACTATAACCTAAATGCATCTGCCAATAGCAGCAGAAGCAGAGATCGTGCGTTTTATATCTAAGCCCAAAAACGGGAGGACTGTGGCTGAGGAGCTTTTTAGCTACGAAGATATTTTCTGTTTAAACTTCCACACTAAAGGAAAGGGGAGTTGTAGGGAATTGACGGTCGGAAATATAGCAAAAAATATTGTTTTAACGTGTTTGACATTAAGGTGTCGCCGAGATCTCGCGGCAGCTGCTTTCAAAACGAATAATCATGTTTAGGGTGCGTGCGGGTCCTCATAATGGCTTGGTAGAGTTTTCTTTTCTCTCGGATTGGCTTGTGCGCACTCTGGACCACAAGGGGTGCTGAACTGCCGGCCTGCGGATGATTGCGCAAACGCAAGCTTCCGTTGCCTGGATGACAACTTGCTGGAAGAAGTGAAAGCAGTACAAACCGCCGAATACCGCATTTACTGCAAGGAGAAAGGGGGATAGGCTGTGCGCCGGATAAAAAAGCGTGTCCACTCCGTTAATTCCATAAATATCAGCTGCGAGTTGGGATTTTAACATGGGCTCAAGTACAAGCTTCATTTAAAGCTATGGGGTAGTGACCACTAGGAGACCTCAAAAAATTGATTTGGAATTTATTTCAATGGGAACCCCACAAAGTGATTAGCCTCTCCAGATTTTATGGTAGTTAAATTTTGAGCACGATTGGAGCATGTGAACCCCTGCCGCTGTGCGCTCAAAGTTACAAAAAACGCGTTTTTTGGGCTGACTAGCGACGTTTTGGGCGCCGCATACTCCGGAATCACCATTATTTTCTTCATGATTTATGTCTCAAATTAAAGGCAATATTATTGTAACTAATATATTATTCTATATATATTTATTTCTACTTCTAGTCGAACCCAGCTATAACAGCCTCATCATCATTATATCATCATTTTCATGTAAATTTAGATTTAAGGAGACCTTTTTTTTATTTCTTTTGTTTTGTAAATTTTACATCTAATTTCCGAAACCAATATTCGTTTCAATGTATATTATTAATTTTTTCCAGATTAAAATAAAATACTAAAAGAATGGCTTCAACCTCTGCCATAAGAAGCAGAACCAAAGATAAAATTTTCATTGTAGGCTATCCGGATTAACATAGATAACCAGTTTTAAATTGCTCTCTAATCATCAAGTTTTGGCCACTTTAGTTCTACAAATATATGGCGTACTGTCGAAGTAGAATAACTAAGAGATTTCAGCAAAGAATTACCATTACAAGAAGTATCTTTTTTCTGCGAGAAAAGCTCGCGGATTCCTTACAAAACATGTTAAAGATGCTATTACTAAATTAGAGAAACTTCACGCAGAGTGGAGAAATGTACAAAAGTAACAATCAGAAGCTGCAAAGAACAAAATCAAAGAGTTCGCCTCAAAGGTAGATGATATCTTTGATATAGCCCATCAAGATGCCTTGGCCATGATGGAATCAAAAGAAGACAAAGAGTTTCTTTTGAAACAAAGGGAAAAGGGTCGGCCAGGCTCTATGCTTGGAGTTGATCTGAAGTTAGCTCGAGCTGAAGAAAGAAAACTACAAAAGGAACTTGCGAAAATAAACGAGCAAATTCAAGCGGAATGTTTATTCGACATAGGTAAGATTCTTTTATTTTTGCTTGAATATTGATCTTTTGCTAGGTACGTTTACGTCCCCTGGTTCTTTTGTTTAGTTTTTACAAAAGCACCAACAAAACAAGATAAGCAACGTAACTTAACTATTTTCATAATTAATTTGGTCCTTTTCTTTCTCTTCTTTTGTTCATAGAGATAGATGATGAAGAAGATGAGGACAGTGATGAAGAAGAAAACACATGCGATGAAGATATTGAGGATGTGTTGCCAATGGACGTTTGTACTTCTCAAGAAACCGAGGAACTTCCTGGACCATCTCATAGCAAAAGGATGAAGCGTGGCGTTAGGGAAATTTTAACCATGAAACTATCTCTGTTGTTGGATCGGTGTAAGGTATCTGACAGAAATGCCACACGAATACTCATATCTACCATAGAAGCACTTGGGGAGAATCCTGAGGAGTTCAAAGTGTCAAAAATCACCATTCATGAAAGGCGAAAAGTATTCAGAGAAAAATACACTGAGAAGATCTTGAAATGAATTTATATACCAGAGAAGGAAGTTGTTGTAGTTCATTGGGACGAAAAACTTCTACCAGACGTTCTAAAGGTAGAGCAGAAAGAACGAATAGCTGTTGTAATTTCTTATGGTGAAAATGAACAATTGCTAGGAGTTCCTGTAGCAGACACAAGCACTGGTGAAGAACATGCCTGTCTGTTTATACAGGCAATGTGTTTCGACACCACTGCATCAAACACAGGAAGGCTCAAAGGGGCTTGTACAATTTTGGAAAACATCTTGGGGTAGAGAGCTGCTTTACCTAGCTTGCCGCCACCATATTCTTGAAATGTCATGTTGAGAGGTGTTTTCGAATGTAAGTTCGGATCAACAACTGGCTTAAAACCCGATATATTCAAGAGGAGATTCCAAAATGCAATGGTGACCTCAACAAGGAAACAATATGACTCGGCGTATCATCAACGAAAATTGTAAAAAGACATCTACCTTCCGAAGAGAACAAATTTTGAGGCACCAAAAGCGAAAAGAAATGCTAGTTCGCTGAAAAGGTAAAACCCTACCGAGGATACTCAATGATGAGCATCGAAACATTTGCCGCTGAGAAATAGTTTCTAGAGTATGCTTGGACTAAAATTTTATGGGCCAGAAGCGAAGAAGATGCTGCCCAACGGACAGGGCAAAAGCCTAACTTGGGAGATGGTTAAAAAATAATTTAAAAGTATTATATATATATATATATATAATTATATACTAATATTATATATATATATATATATATAGATATATATATATAAATATATATATATATATATATATATATATATATATATATATATATATATATCTTTTTCTTTTTCTTTTTCTTTTCCTTCTTCTGAAAGATTCTTCATCCTGTCAGCGAGCAAGCGATCTTTCTCCAGACATCTCCTCCTGCACTATTCTTCTTCTCTTTAGCACTCTCATATTTGGTAGCTGACATCTTTCCAGAGAGTCCTCCACTGACTCCGCCCATCTCTTCTTCGGTCTTCCCCTTGGTCTTCTGCCCTCTAGTGTCCATTCCCATCTTCTTCGCATTCTGTCCTGCTCCATCCTCTCCAGATGCCCCACCATACTCAAATCTCGCCCACACCATCTTCAGTATCGTCTCTTCACCCCGATATCTTCTTAATTACTTCAATATCCTTATTCTGTCTCTCCTACTCTTTTCAATCATAGTCTTAATACCCTCATCTCCGCCGCTTGTATCTACTCTCCTCTCTTCTCGTTGTTGTCAAGTTCCGCTCCGTACAGCAGCGTCGGCAGTCAGCAACTACTGTTAAAATCAAACTTATTTAACCGTCTATTCCGACTGGTTGTTTATCTTTTATCATGCGAGTGTATACAGCTTTCAATAACTAATACCATACTTTTCCATCTTCGCGTAATCTCTCCTCCACTTCTCCCCTGTCCGCCACACACCCACCGAGATAATTGCAGGTATTTACCGCCCTCACCTCCTCCCTCTCACCACCATCCTCATCCCCCCTCATTTCCTCCGGTTATTGTTAATAGCTCTGTCATCTGTACGTTCATCCTCATCCCTGATTCCTCCCAACTCCTCTGCAAACAACTCCACCACCTCTCGAATCGTCTCTTCTCTCTTCCTCTCGCTCGCTCCAACATGCCAGATCGTCCGCAAATGCCATTATGTCCCTTCAAATTCTCCCAGTCTCTCTTTCACTTTCCTTATCACCACGTCTAAAAATAATATAAACAGCAGTGGCGATAAAACACTCCCCTGCTTCACTTCTGTTTTCACCTCCAACCGTCTATCGTTCTCGCACTCATTTCTAACATTACAACTGCATTTCTCATACATACTTTTTATTGCCTTCTTTAATCTACTCCTCACTCCATAATTCCTCTCCCCATAGCTTAATAATTATAACTTTGGTGTGAAGTAACATTATATAAAGTAAATTTATATAATATTACTATATATATATATATATATATATATATATATATATATATATATA
>JABUQX010098017.1:0-5000 GCA_015478945.1 Trachelipus rathkii | reverse complement strand
ATTCGATTGGTGTATATTACAAGTTGCTAGGATGCTTCCTACTATGAGTTAGTCTTTTTCTAACACTTATAGCACGACAGAATATATATCTAAAGAGTTACACACTTGGGCAGTGAACGCAAACGTTTCAGAGTCCGCGTCCTCACCTAACACCCAGCCCCCCCCCCCCCCCCCCCCCCCCCCCCCCCCCCCCCCCCCCCCCCCCCCCCCCCCCCCCCCAGGTGAACCCCACCGCGAAACCACCGCGTGCGCCCGCAGGCGCAATATTTCCGCGTAACCGCCGCCGCGTGCGTCCACAGACGCAATATTACCACGCGAACGAAAAATATGATATCAATGTAAACTATTCAAAGAATTTCTTTTCAAATATACTATGAGTCATTCATTTTTACTACAATTGTACGAAATGTATACATGTTTCACCCAGGTTGAAGTCTATCTTAACGGAACTTCACTAGGTGCGTCAGCGGCTAATTATCCTTATAGAAGCTATATAGAACATTTGTTAAATTATTCAGACGACGCTAAACAATCTTATCTACAGTCATGTGGTTTTTATAGTTTCAAAGATGAAGCTGCACATATAGATAAAGCAGCTAAAGTCATAAATAATACTTATGAATTTTACGGTCGATTCAATGGCGATATCTTCTCTCAAGAAAGACTCATTCTACCATCTGTAGATACTAGAATCATTTTATTCACGTTCAAATCCTAAAATTTGCTCTTTAAAATAAAAAGTAAAACCTACTGCTACAGTGTAGCCAGAAACCTGTTGTCAAAACTGTTGAGGCTGATCTCTATGTCTGGAAAGTGAAATTATCACCCAGCGGCATTGGAAATGAAAATTCGCTTTTGAATACTACAGCAAAGTACCCAATTAAGAGAGTTGAAACCAAGATATTTAATTTCACTCAAGGATTATCGAGTATCAATATCCTTAACATTGTGAACGGAAATTTACCACAGAAAAGTAATAATAGGATTGTGAACATGACGCCTACTCGGGCGAATTATAAAAAATCACCCCCTATAAAGTTTCAGCACCTTCGGGTTAGAGTATCAGTTTACATGTAATGGACTTCCTCACGGACGTGATTATGAAATGTTATACAACGGAGACCTTATCTCTCTGTACTCGTCCTTTTTACGACTTAATAGCCAATACTGTATCATGTAATGATAGTGGAACAGGCTTAAATCTTGAAGAATACGCAAAGAATAGTAATTTATATGCCTATGATCTCACAGCCGACCTTTCAGCTTGTAACGCCTATCATTTAAACATTTTGAGAAAGGGTACCTTAGGACTAAATCTCTCTTTTGGATCAAGTCTACAAACACCCATCACTGTGGTGGTCTATCTTGAGCATCCTCAACTCATTGAAATTGACAGAGTACGCAACGTACTTTGAATTATTAAAGATGAATGAAGAGGAAATACAATCGGTGTTTAAAAATGAACCTCGCTTTTAGGAGTGTTCGCTATTAACGAAATAAACTCTGTAAAGTTCGAGAAGGATACCTGCTTTATATTCAATACATTGCCTCGTCACATCACCTCAACAGGGCATTGGATTTCCGTTTATAAAGCAAAAAACGACGTTGTTCCACAAATTGTTTCTGTGGACTTAAAATTTATATTGAATAATCATTATAATTCAACCTTATTTTAAAAATATAATAATGTAAATTGGTGTAAAAAACTATGTCTTACCCTGCTTCAACCCCTTATGATTCTAAGTTGTTGTGATTCTATTGTATTATTTCATTATATGCTTTTTAAATAATGTATGTTTTAATAAACTTGTAAATATATTTGATGCTAAAAATTTGTATGTCAATGATTTTATAGTTTCTAATTATGTAATAAATGCTTTAAAATGAAAAATGCGAATTTACTACCCCTAAAACTCGTATATATAAAAGGTTTTTAATAAAATTTCGTGACAATTTTATTAAAATAAAATGTTTATATATCAGACACTGCGTGTGTTTTCCTTACATTACAATTTTTAAATAATAATAAAATAATAATAATAATAAAATAATAATAAATAAAAGGTATTAAAACAAAATAAAAAAATATAAAAGAAAACTTAATAAATATATGAGTTAAAGCAGTTAAAGCCATATGAGTTAAAACAGAAAAACATATGAGTTAAAGTATAAATATATGAGTTAAAACATATGAGTTAAAACAGAAAGCAGTAAAACAATGAGTTAAAGCAGTAAAACATATGAGTTAAAACAGTAAAGCAGTAAAACATATGAGTTAAAGCAGTAAAACACATATGAGTTAAAGCAGTAAAACAGTAAAACATATGAGTTAAAGCAGTAAAACAGTTGAGTTAAAGCAGTAAAGCAGTAAAACAAAAGCATACTATCCTTTGGTGCTAGGTAACACCTCTATGAATTTTACTAGATTTACTACTTTTAAGGATATTGGTAATGTTAATAAATTATATGGAGTTAAAGACAGTAAACATGTGAGATTAAAGCAGTAAAACATAAAGTTAAAGCAGTAAGCATAAAACAAAAGCGATACTAATCCCTTTGGTGCAGGAGTTAACACCTCTATGATTACTGATTTAAACTGCTTATAAAGTATGTAATGTTAATAAATATATGAGTTAAAGCAGTAAAACATATGAGTTAAAGCAGTAAAACACGAGTTAAAGCAGTAAAACAAAAGCATACTAATCCCTTTGGTGCTAGGTAACACCTCTATTGATTTACTGATTTACTGCTTTAAGGATTGTAAAGTATATGTTTTTAATAAAAATGTCGTACAAATGTAGTAAAAATGAATGATTCATAGTATATTTGAAAAAGAAATTCCTTGAAATATTTACAAAATGATATCATATTTTTCGTTCACGCGGGAATTTTGCGTCTGTGGACGCACGCGGCGGCGGTTACGCGGAAAATATTTTGCGCCTGCGGCGCACGCGTGCGTTGTCGCGTGGGTTCACCTGCGACGCGACTCTTTGAAACGTTGCGGTCACTGCCCCAAATGTGTAACCTTTAGATAATATCTATCGTGCTATAAAAGTTTAGAAAAAAGACTAACTCCATAGAGGAAGCATCCTAGCAAAACTTGTAATATAAACACCAATCGAATCCCTCATACCTTATAAAACCGAGGGTAGACAACCCATATTAGGGCTATCTAGGGCTCAGGGAGGCTAGAAAAAGGCTGAAAAAAAATGCCACTCAGTTAGGCACTTATGTGGCCAACGGGCAGTTAGGCACTATGTAGCACCTTACTTGGCACTCATGGCCCACTTCCTTGGCACTCATTTGCACTCATTGGCACTCACGTGGCACTCACCTGGCACTCAATAGAGTACTCAATAGAACACTAATAGAAACATGCACAGATACCACCTACGGTGTTGGGAACCCATCAAAGTTGAGCCATCATAGTTGAGCCATCAATCAAAGATGACGTCATCAAAAAAAGCTACAAGGCCAAAAAAGCTACAAGCCAAATTCCCCTGGAATTACAAAAGGCGTTGACCGAAAAAATTGCGCGTTCTCAAAAATTGCCCCTGAAGACCAAAGGGGTTTTGGTCGTTAAAAATTAGGGTTGCTCCGAAAAAATTAGGGGATGGCCAAAAATTTAGGGTTGGCCCAAAATTGTCCCCTGGCAAGACCAAGGAGTTTGGTAGTGTGTTTGAACGTGCTGTATAAGTGTTAAATGTGTAAGGCTAGGTTGTAGCTAGATTACGTGGTTAGGTGTAAGGTGAAGCTAGGTGCTAGGTTAGTTAGAGCTAGGTGTAGCTAGCGGTGTAGCTAGTATAGGTGTAGGCTAGGGTAGTGTAGTGTAGGCAAGGGGTAGGTGTAGGCTAATTGGGGCAGGTGAAGGCTAGGCTGTAGGTGTAGGCTAGGTGAAGGCTAGGTGGAGGCTAAGGTGGAAGGTGTAGGCTAGTGTAGGCTAGGTTAGTGTTAGCGCTAGCGGTAGGCTAGGTTGTAGTGTAGGCTGGTGTAGGCTAGTGTGGAGGCTGGGTGTAGGCTAGTGAGGCTGGGTGTAGCTAAGGTGTGACGTGTGTGTTGTGTGCTGGTGTGTGTGTTGTGTGTGTGTGTGTGTGTGGTGCGCGCAGGTGTTAGCGTTGGTACGGTGGGGACTCAAGCTAGGATCGTGTCCAAAAATTGATACGTATCAAGGTCAGAAATGGTATCAAGGTCAGAAATATCAAGGTTCCAAGACATCCTAAAGCTTACAAAAAAAAAAAAAAAAAAAAAAAAAAAAAAAAAAAAAAAAAAAAAAAAAAAAAAAAAAAAAAAAAAAAAAAATGGTCAAAAATTAGCGTGGGCCAAAATGACCCATGGAAGACCAAAAAGGTGGGCCCAGAATTAGGGTGCCCAAAGACGCCTATAGGGTAAAAAGGTCAAGGGCCAAAAAATACAAGGTCAAAAAATTACAAGGTCAAAAAAATTACAAGCCCAAAACTAGGGGGTAATACGTAACGACGGAGGCTTCCGCTCCGTCTAGCAAAAGCTCCTTCTTCGAAGGGCTTCAAAGAGGTCAAGGCCAAAAAAAGGTCAAGGACAAAAAAGTCAAGGCCCAAAAAGGTCCAAGGTCAGGTAAAAATTGACGCTAAAAAAAATTTCACGTTGCCCAAAAAGCGTCAAGGTAAAAAAAAGGCAAGGTCGTCAAGCGTCAGGGTGCGTCCAAATACGGACACTGCCCACATAATTACCCTTCCTACTACCTGACGGTAACCTGATTCATTCTTGGAATAGTGTTTAAATTTATTTGGATGGTTCCCGCAGGAGGTTGTTGAGTGTGTGCTCACTTGCAACATTAAAGAAAGATTGGATAGTTATATGGATGCTTGGGCATCATATAGTTATATTCTGACGAGCCAAAGTGGCGGGTTTTATTAGTTATTAAAGTAAAACCGCATGTTGTAGCTACCAGTATCACAATAAACTTATTAAAGCTTGTATTGTGGCTAGCATGAACCTTAGCTAAAGATTTTGCTTTTGGTAGT
>JABUQX010098016.1:0-11715 GCA_015478945.1 Trachelipus rathkii | reverse complement strand
TACTGTCTTTTGCCAAACGAAAGATCACACCCAAATCTGAGATTAGCGAGCACTGCCGCTTGACGCCACGTACGCCAACTAAGAGCGCGACCACACCATACGGCCGACCCCGTTTAGAGAGGCCTATCCACCCCATTGCTGTACCCGCGTTCTCGCGACCCCGGACAGATCCGCTGGCACAAGCGCGCGCGCCCCGTTCGCGCGCGACCTCTGGTGTGCAGGGGATACAACGGCACCACGCCACGACCGGGCCAGAACCCAATTGCCCACCCCACCGCATCATTAATGTACCACGGCGGTCCTACAGGGTGGAGTAACCGATCCGCTGACCCGCCATCCAAACAAGCCGCAGCTACGGGCGTTAATAAGAGCCCCGCAAACTGCCCCAAATATGTTATTATGACGACACACATTGAGTAAGCCTTTTCTCAATCCTTACTTTGTGAAAACTACAGACAGAGAATAAAACTCAAAAATTTTCTAACTGCTTCCTGGCAGACCAAGAGCGGAGCGATTTTCTCCTTCACGTGACTTCTTCATACTCCGATAAATATCACCTTTGAGACTAAGAACTGCCGACAATTACTTTTGAAAAGTGTTTTTCAGATTATTGCAACCTAGTACAAGGAATTAACGATCACGTGGGCATGACCACCTAGTTGGATAACAATGTTTTTCACAGTGTTTCCTTGTTGAAGTGGCATTCGTAGCCCCATGATGATGCTCGGCCCTCTGAACAGCCTGTTAATTCCCTTGCCACCGAAGCGCCTGTCTACTAGAACCTGAAAAATACAACATAATACTTTTCCTAGTTTGCTCATAGAACATTTGTTTGACCCACACCCCGCCAATTTATATTTTTACAGATCACTTAACAGAAATTAAATTTAAATTAATGAGACTTGCACAAAGGAATGTAGTTCTGCATTTTGGAACATCTTGCTACATACGAGCCCTGAAGTCACTGGCAAATTTCCCTCGCATACTATATTGCTCACCAATGCCATGAGACCCTTGACCCCCTGCCACTTTTACTAATTTAAGTTTTTTGCTTCACATGATACCGGTTAAATTATTCTATTCCATTTTCATCAAAGTTTTCTCGGCCACTTCTTTGAAACGTCTGTATCGTTCTATAAAAAAAACCCAGCAAAAAACCTTCTCGTTCCTTCAGACGGTAACCCTACCCGGGAGAGTGTGCATCCGAACTGTTTCTTGTAAACGGGCTACGCCGCCAAGCTTTCCCCCACCTCCCCCCTATTCAACGCCACGTATTAACTCATTGGACCTACATCACTAAACACAAGATCCTAACATTTCGGAATGTATAGACTAATACGGCACATATATTTCTATACCTTTGAACATCCCAACCATGTAGCAACATACTCAGGTCGTTTTCCTTTCTGAACAGCTCTCCCTCGCCCTTTACATTAACCGCTTTGTAATTTGCTGCTACGGACGTCCCGCCGCGTATTGTGTTCTCCGGGGTACCTATTCCACGGTCGACAGCTCGTAGTCCATATGCTTCTCAACCACCTGTTAAATTTTTCACATAACTCCATGTTTTATTGACCAATGATTTTCGTCAATCCAGAACTTCACAGATTTTTTTTTCGAAACAAGGACTTAAAATGTGAATTTTATTCAGAAAATTGTCATCTGCAATGCTCCAATCGATTAATATAGGTAAGTTTTCCAATTTTGACACCCATATTAACATGGAACGCAACCATGATACACCAAGGGTCTCCTCCACAACGCCCAACTGACCCCTTGTGGGGACTGCCTGCCAGCGGTGTTTCTTGTCCAATTTCCAACAAACACACTTTCTCTTGTTGGATTTTAAAAATGAAATACCAATTGCAGCGCGCTATTATTTTTCCCGTAAACGTTACCCCGGGCGACATCCGGAAATGAAAATTTTCATCGCACCACACTGCTAAAGGCTCGGATCTTAGTCTCGGGGAGAGGCACATTTTTTACTTAGAGAATTTTTTTTTTGTATAATGCAATAGTTTTTAGATTTGTTCTTGAAACAAATTTCAAAAAAAATTTTTTTGAAATATTTAAAAAAAATTTATCTAAGTAAAAAAGATGCATGTCGCCCCACTGTTACAAAGCCCCCTTGAAATTTGTAATGTTGAATCTGATGAGTAGGAAAACACAAAATATATCAATTCTTCACTTTTCCTAACTGCATTTCAGATTTTGAAAAAGTGAAATATTGGGATATTTTCTTTCTCATTCGATCAACATCAAAGTTTCAGGGCTTGTATAGTCGGGCGGGATGTGCATCTTTTTTTACTTATATATAATAACATCTATATACTATCATTATAAATATATATGATATATATATATAGATACTATGATATATATATATATATACCTATTATACGTATCACTATATATATATATATATATATATATAATATATATATATATCACTATATATATATATTATACGCATATGTTTTGTAAATATGTAATTTTCATCTATGTATATATTCATTTTATTATTTCCGTTGTATTGCTCTTCGCAATATGGCGTCCCCCCTTGACCAAGCGGTTGTAGAAACGCCGCCCGCAGCGCGCGCGGACGGGCTCCACCCACTCTGCGCGTGCTGTCGTCTGCAGGGGCCGTTTGAGTTACCAGCGCCACCCTGGCACCACGAGTACTCCATAACCAAGGAGCGGAATAAGCCCCTGTATTAAGCTGCGAGCGTGAGCAACTGAGAAAAGGAAAAAAAAGTCTCGCAGGCGCTAAGCAGAACTCCCAGTTTCTTAGAGGCCCCGTCTTAGAACCGCTTCCGTGTATGATGTGTATGTAGGTTTCCAAGGAAAGTTTGTTTAGATTTATAGTTAAGACCCACAGCGATGTTTAATTGTCAAACACTAGGAGGAGAGACGACGCGAGGAGAGAACACTCCGAAAGTGTCATGGAAAGTTGTAGCAAGGTGTCTTTAACGAGAGCGAGATCAGGAGCATTTTGTTTCAAGGAAAGTCGCTGCGCATCGCCCGACGTTTTCAGACAGCGAATTCGAATTTCACAAGGTTGAGACCGACCCCCATCCCGCGATAAAAGTTACTATTCCAGGTCACCGACCGAATAGAATCCGGCAAAAAAGATTAAGAATGAGAAGCAATTCTAGAATCTCAAAAAGAGGGAGGCAGGAAAGTTGAAATGAGGTTGAAAGAGCTGGCAGGGTTCGGCATGTCAATTCGGCCATTAACGAGTAAATAGAGTTAGATGTGCACAGTGAGAAGATCATTAATAAAAAGGTAGGAATAAAGTAGGAATAAGACAGAACCCTGAAGGAAGCAGAAGGGAGGACGAGAAAAAGGAAGAAGATTGTGCGCCCGCATCAACAACAGCCCGATATTGAGACGATTAGAGAAGGAAAACAAACTAGACAGTAAGTAAGCAAAAGACGATGCGGAGGGGAAACCCCAAAGGGAGGGGAGCTGGAGCAGCAGTGACGCGTTTTGCCATACCCCGTGGTCAAATTGCCTTGATATGTCAAGCGCCACCAGCAAGTCTCCCCGTCAGTTTCCTGAGGCAGCCACCGGCGAATCTCCCCTCACGAGGGAAAACCATAAACATATCACGTTCGTAGATAGGGAAGACAGTACCTATCCGCCCACGTCTAGAACCTCGAGCGCCGCAAAGCCCACCACCGTAGTACTGGCGCATCGCGTGAGAAAGCAGTGAATGAGACTCCCAGTGATGACTCTAAGAAATGAGAGTCTCGAGTAGGGTTGTCCGCACGATGTTGTAAATACTGGACAGAGAGAGAGACTTTAACTCAGGGCGATAGTGTTGAAGGCATCAGAAACGCGGCTACCCTATTTTTTCGCGCGAAACAGCGCACTAGCTTTTTCGAAACATGTGTGATCCGAGACTCGTGCTCATTCCAAACACTCGTACACTATCCAAGGAGCCAACAGTAACATATACCATAGTAGTTGAGACAGTAGAGAGAACGACGAGATAGCGCTTGAACGACGGGGGGCTGGGCGTCAGCACGCGCAAACGAACGATCCCTCCAGAACCTCCGGCCGGACGGGGCAGGAATGAGCTATCAGCGGGGCCGCCGCCTTCCTAACGTTCATAGAATTCTGATGGAAGCCCATGCCACCCGATCAAATAGTAATCAACAGGCCAATGGCATTCACTAGGACATGCTGAGAGAAGCAAGAAGGGAGTTCGGCAGGAATGCCAGTACTGCTTCTAGCAGATTGAGTCTCTTCAGAGCAGGAAAAATCAGAGACCGCAAGAAAGACTTATGCCTTTTCAGTTGGAAGAAGAGAACTTCAGCCAAGCAGAACCATCAGATCGTCATAAGAGGAAGGAAAGACAGCGATTTACCAGAAAAGCTTAGATTAGAAATATATTAGTTGGCAGAGGCCCCAGAAAGATTTTAATCACGTAGGAAGACATCAAAGGATGATCGTAGCCACTTCCTACGTATATGAACTGAAATGAGCCCCACCCCCGCCTTGGGCTACGCACGAAGAGATCACCTAGCAACGGATATTTAGCTGAATAGAACAATTGAGCAAAGAGTGATGCCAGCTGGCAGAAAACGAGAACTTTTTTCCACCCCCGATACGCACTTGTCTCTAACCTGAAATGGGCCACAGGGCGCGAGCAGCAAAGCACATTCGAACCCACTGGGATACTGCAGCGAGAAAAAGATTCTGCAGTGGCGAAGACAGCCCGACCGATAGCAACGGGCTTGCTCATCAATCAACGATTACAGCGCTCCCTACCTTATCGGCAGAAGCCGAAGACCACGACCTCGTCACGCAATGAAGTCCCGAAACGCCTAGGTAATCTCATTCCCACATTATAGCTAGCCTTAAGAAGCGGACGCCAAGCCCCCCAATTCGCCGCCCTTATTCAACAGTGCCTAGAAAACAACGCACTGTAGAGGCTAGGGTAGATGGAGCTGTTGGAGAGAAAGTATTAAAATTAATAAGATATAAGGTTCGACTCTGTGAGTCAGATTCTTACCGATAGGATTGCACACCAGTGGTTGTCTGCCGAGGTACCTTTAAAGACAGAGAAGGGACTAGTGGTTGAAACATAGGTCAAGTTGTGTTCAAGAATTTGGTTGGGACGATCCGCGAGATGTGTGTGGGTTCTATTAATTAGCTTTGCTCCAGCATCGTGACAGGCAATGACTTGACATGAATTTCCGAGCCTCCTCCCCACTTAAATTCAGTATGCGAGAGAGACCCCACGCCATTCAGTGTTGTGTACATTTAAATCCCGTAAATAGAGGACCTCAGGTATTGGATAGGAAAAGATATAACAGTCCGTCTGAGGAAGTAGTACGATATTCAAAAAAGGCCGCTGGAACAATTTTGTTCTGTTAGCACGAGAAACAGTAGCAGAAAAGCACCACAGATTTATTGAAGTAGAAGGAAGAAAGATTTAAGCCATAGAACATCCGAATAGTTAGAGCATTCGGAGATTCTCGAGACGCTGGTTACAGGAGTGTTTTATGTTTAAACTACGGCACATACCTCCACCCTTTAAGACGGAAACTTAATGAAAATACAGTTCGTAGTATAGAGTACATTAACACAGAGCGTTAGAGGCATGATTGACATTCTTAGCCATCTGAGTCTCAGACAAAGAGCAAGGTTAGCGGTTAAGAGTTAGAGAGGTGATATTCATCAGAGACCAAGTTAGATTTTAAGCCGCGAGATGTTGATAAAGTCGCTGATAAGGAAAGTCCGCGTCTGAACGAACAAATCATGCCATTCTTCACGCACAACACACGCCACAGCCCCAAACAAAAACAAACAGACCAAAAACAAACAGACAAAAAAAAAAAAAACAAAGTCAGGATAAAAATTGTTTGCACGCTAAAACCTAAATTTAAAAAATAGAAAATCTATAACGCCTAAATTAATGCTATTTCCAAAAAAATTTGAATAATAAATAAAGTTTAAAACACAAAATCTACACACCAAACCAAAACATATTAAATTTACACACCACACAGACAAAACACACACACACACCCTACACACACTCAGAAATAAAAATAAACTTAAACAAATATTAAAAAAGCTAAATTTAAAAGTAGCCCCCAACGTGATGAAAGCCTGCATTAAAACCAATTTAAAATTTAAACTTTAAAACCTGATATATTGATAAATGGTGGGCAAGTAATCCAAAAATCCTATTCTTAATATATATTATCTTTATAAAAGAAGAAAAAAGTTAAAAAAAAATCTAAAACCAAAACTTAGCTTAACAAGTTTCACCCTACGGTACGCAATACGAGAGCCGCAAAATGTTGTTACGAGACGGATCCGAGAACAGATATCTCGACGGCTTGGACTTAATCGAACATAGCATGCATCCAGCCGAACAAGTAACATGCCGGCGATAGATCATCGTAAAAATAATTCAAAAAGCAGCATGAACACTAACACAACACTAGGGCACATTAATTAAACATTGAGTCGGACAATTAAATAAAATTCAAACACACGAATAAAAATAGCACAGGGAAGACCAAGCACACGAAACAAAACCAATAATATACACAATAACCCAACAAAAAACCAAAATTATGGAGAAATCTTACAAGATCTCACAATAGAAATGGCATCCTGGAAATGGGGAGAAATAGATTATGCGTGAGGGCTTGGTTAAGATGTTAGCTTAGGCGTTTTGGTGACTATGTCGGTTTTATGCTCTTGGCTCCCTGGGATCGAGGAATTTTCCCCATAGAAGAGTCGTCATAAAATTTATTACGAATTCTAAGTGGGGAAGCTTATAACGTAAATTCTTTGCACAACTCCCTACCAATTTGGGTTCCCAACAAGATATCGACTACAATTACTTAACAAATACTATTACAACGTGAAACATCGAAATTTCCGTACAAGGTTCGCTAGTAGGAATATCTTTCGGCTTAATTAGTTTACCACTCATAAAAATGTTCATAGGTTTCTTTAAAGATTAATGGGTCCTTTTTGTCAAGCTAGTAAAATATGTAGTTTTCATATTAAGAATAAAGCCCATTTAAACCTCTCTGGAAGGCGAAACCATTTAAACGCTAGCCCAATTCTTTATGTTATATCTGGGTGGTAGTTGTGATTTAGCTGCACTTGACACTCGCTATACACCACACACAATCGATACAACAATACTTTTTAAAAATATTTGCAGTTTTTCCTTCATTATTACTGGATCGTCATGAAAAAAAAAGATAAAAATATATCAACCAAAGTATAATAAATAAAAATAATTTTCTGCATTAAAGTTTAATCTTTTACATGTAATAATTTCCATTGTATTCTGTAAGTTAGTGATGCATAATTTTTTCTAGGGGGAGAATTTGCGATAAATCGGAAAATATATTAACAAACCAGCAATAATGAAGCTGGATCATATGTAATTCTTACACCTGTATTGTAAAAATGAGTGCCCCAAAAATACAGTTATACTGAAATTAGTAATTCTCAAAACATCCAGTCGATATTTCTCAAATTCTGCCATGTAAACACCAGCATTTTCTACACTTATTTAGTTGAAGGCCAGCTGACTGATTCATTAGCTTTTAAATCAGTCCAATGTGCTGTCCCCTAGAGTAGTGAAGCTAACAATCTTTGATGGAATATCAAAGGAAAAAATAGACATGCTGCTGATGTCGGGGCAATCTAAACGGCAAGGAATTGGACGTTCATGGCAGCTCCACCCACTTCAATTCCTTGGCAGCCTAGATCTACCGACATCACACCATTTGATTTATTTCCTTTGGGGACTCGTCAAAGATATTGGGTACAATATCAATCATCCAGACATTGCTGCATTTAAAAACAGAGAATCTCAGCTGCCTATTCAAACAAATTAATGTTAGAAAATTGCTGCTGTGCTGTTTACAGTGCCAGAATCTGCGAACTATCGACTGTATGCTTTAGAGAATAAACTAATTTCAGCTTATAATGTTTTTTTGCTCATACAATTTACACATACAGGCGGTTAAGAATTGACATATGATCACTGCATTATCTGTTTGGTAAATAGTTTCCAAGTTATTCGCAGGGCGAAACTTTCATCCCCCCCCCAACATATGATAATTGCTGTATCAGCGTTTATTACCACAACCATTATATGAGGAAACCTAATTTACATGTAAAAAAATCTAACTGCCGAGCGTATATATAGTGCAGAATTTCAAGTAACTTCAAGTTATCTGAACCTGATCGTATTTGATGAATCACTAATATGCACATATACAAACACTGTACATGAGAGCTATTATATATTATATATAAATAAATAGAAAATAAGTATACTTGAAAAAAAAAAAAATACTATTATAAAACAATGATCTAAACTCATATATAAAATATCATATACATATTCATGATCTAAATATTATATACCTAGTATATATACATTAAAGTATAATAATATGATTCCTATACTGGATGGTCATATAGAGAAAAGTTCGGAAACAACCGATATGCTTAAAACATTTATCGTCAATGTGACACGATTTAAAATGAAAATTCCTGTCCCTATATATCTAAAAATTTCAGCTAAGATACGTACTTTATCTGAACAAGATCTTGGCAAACGCTCAAAGAAGTGTTTGATTAATTATATAATAACAACTATAAGAAATGAGATATCTGGAGAATATGTTACGCTTCCCATTATTGCTAATCAAGGTGTTTGTGACTGGAGATAAAGTTTATTTATTCGAATGCATATATTGTATACTGTATTTATTTCATCATATGTTTTTTAAAGAATGTTTTTTTAATAAACTTGTAAATATATTCGATGTTAAATATTTATGTCAACAATTATGCAGTTTACTATGTTATGAATGCTTTAAAATAAAAAAAAAACGTTATTTTTCACTTTGCAATAATATTTTATTCAAAGAACATTTTTTTTGTTTAAACAAAATGAAGGTTCAAATATGACTTGAAGCAATAGATCATGGACGGACGTGAGGGGTGGGGTGGGTGGTTTGAATAACTGCTTTATGGTTAATACTGAAGGTTCAAATATGACTTGAAGCAGTAGATCAATAGATCATGAACGGACGGGAGGGGTATGGTGGGTAACTTGTGTTGCTGCTGCTACATTGACGAGATGCCATAGTGGGGGTCCGTCGAGGTTTCATGAAGCTCTAGGGTGGATTTTTCTGACTGCAGCAAGTTTTCACTAAAGGGTTTAAAGCAGATGTGGGGGAGTGCTGATTTTCTTTTCGACTTGCGATTTCTTCTACTACTTTTCTGTTTCCAGTGAATGTGACGTACCTTATCCCCAGTCTTGAAGAGAGAAAGTGTGTGTTTATATAATATAATATATATATATATATATATATATATATATATATATATATATATATATACTTCTTCTTATATATATATATAGCATATATATATATATGCTGCTGCTATATATATATATATATATATATATATGGACCAGTCTTGTTTCACCCTTCCTCTTTTGAGAACCAACGAAAGATCCATCGAAGATGTAATATACTGCAAAGGACTAATAATAAAATAATAAACCTCCTCTATCTCAAAATGATAATATAATATAATAACTTATAAAAACATATGTATATATATATGTAATATATATATATGACTTCGTTGCATGAAAATCTGAGTTTTAAGAGAGTTTTACGTTGAATGCTGTTTCATTGCCCATAACAACAGGTTGTAAGGGTGCTGAAGCACTAACGGATCATATTATTGCACATATACGTATGCTACAAACACGTATTTTACGAGCTTGTGGTGTACATATGCAAGATTAAACTTAGCAATTTAAGGAAAAATATTTCCCAGTATATATATATATATATATATATATATATATATATATATATATGCGAGTATATAAAAACATATATAATAGCAATAGCAATAACCAATAGTAGCATATGTTCTTATATAATACTCTGTATATACTTAACTATATATGTAATATATATACATATATTTGCATACATTTAACTGAAACGAGGTAAGTAACTTTAACATATAAACTTTTATAGCCCCAATAATTATATAAAAATCATAACCCTAAGTTAACCTTCACGAAGAAGAACAACCTAATCTGTTAACCAATATATATACCCAACCTACTGTATATAAACGTTTAATACTTGGAACTCTTTTTTTGGTATGAACAGTTTTAAAAGTAGTTGTATCATACCTCCTTACTGCTCTGTAATCCTGTTCTGGCTCTCCCGTTCTCGGCTCCGGATCCGGCTCCAGCTCCGACTCCAGGTCCGACTGCGGACCGCTGTATTCTTTCTGCCTTAATGATAAATTAATACCTACCTCTATTCTGGTCTATTTTCTGGTTATAACTATCAGGAAGTCTATAACAAATAAATCGTTAAAATTATTATTCAATTCTGTTATAAATGATTAATATGATATAATGTAAGCTCCTATTGATACAATAATTTATTACTAATGCTCTTATTTTTATTATTGTTGTTATTATAATTTCATCTTTGTCATCATTCTTATTATTATTATTGCCATTTTCCTTATTACCATTTATTATTATTATTATTATTGTGTGTGTGTGTGTGTGTGTGTGTGTGTGTGTGTTTATTATTATTATTATTATTATTATTATTATTATTATTATTATTATTATTATTATTATTATTATTATTATTATTATTATTATTATTATTATTATATTATTTTGTGTGTGTGTGTGTGTGTGTGTGTGTGTGTGTGTGTGTGTGTGTGTATTATTATTTTATTATTATTATTATTATAATAATAATATTAATAATAATATTAAAAAAATAATAATAGTAATAATATTATTATTATTATTATTATATTATTATTATTATTATTATTGTGTATTATTTATATATATATGTGTGTGTGTGTGTGTGTGTGGGTATTGTGTGTGTAAGGGTGTGTGAGGGTGTGTATGTATGTGTGTGTGTGTGATTGTGTGTGTGTGTGTGTGTGTGTGTGTGTGTGTGTGGGTGTGTGTATTATTATTATTATTATTATTATTATTATTATTATTATTATTATAATAATAATATTAAAAAAAAATAATAGTAATAATATTATTATTATTATTATTATTATTATTAATATTATTATTATTATTATTATTATTATTATTACAGTCATAATAATCATTGTATTATTATTAATATTATTATTATTATTGTTATTCATCGAGTGTGTCTGTGTGCATGTGTGAGTGTGTATTATTATTATTATTATTATTATTATTATTATTATTATTATTGTTATTATTATTATTACTCGAAAGTTTAACAATTTCCTCACCATTTTTATAATCAACTCTTATTATTATTATCATTATTATTATTATTATCATGATGTATTGCTATAGTGTATTATTTAATTTACTTATTATTATTATTACTATTATTATTATTTTTATTGTTAAATGATTTGCTTGGCTATTATAGGTATATTGAAATTATTATAAATTTAGTTGTAATTATGATTATAATTGTAATTGTAAATAATATATTGTTGTATTTGTCGTAATTGTTTTTATTATTACAGGTGTATGTTTATAATTGATAACATGTTACCTTCTTTTCTATCAGTTATTGTTGTTGTTAACCCCATTATTCATGTATTCCCATTGTACTTGTGTATTAGTTGATATTGACAATTATCTTATTGTCT
>JABUQX010098015.1:0-7500 GCA_015478945.1 Trachelipus rathkii | reverse complement strand
CGCCATTACAATGTGTATAGTTAAAATTTGATTTATCTTCTCCTTTATTTTCTCGTCATTAGCACTACCACACAACAGTACTCATCCCAAATATAGGGTTTGTAAATACTTGGTTTCGTAGATATAAAATATTTAGTAAAACAACATACAGACAGCCAGAGACGAAAAACTAAGCATATGACGTCAAGCCTTTATAGCGAACTTACTTTATGTTTGCATTTCTTCATTAGCTACAAATAATTTTTTACCATAATTTTGAATCACCCTGTGTATAATATATATATATATTATATATTATATATATAGTATTATGATATATATATTATATATATAAATATATAATATATATATATATATATTAATATACTAATATATATATATAATATTATAGTATATATAATATATATATAATATATATATATTATATATATATTACAAAGGGGCAATAAGCGTTAATCAGTTAATTAACTCGTTAAATTTTTTCGTTAACTTTTAACGCTTTTCGTCTTAAATTTCGAAAAAGAAGTATCGGACTATAATTAAAGACATTTGTGGAAATTAACGTTAACGAGTTTTTAAAATTTTCCCAAATTTTTTTTTACCCGTTACCTTTAATTTCGAGTTTATAAAATATTTTCTTTTCAGAATTTAAATTGTACCTAGTGGGTAGATTCGGATTTCAGATAACAGGATAAACTGTTTTATCCAAATTTTTCAAACGCTTCTCTCATGGCTCAAAAATGTTGTTTTATTTTTCTTACACAGCGTATTATCCACGTTTAGTAACGTTTTTTTAAGATGTTTTTTTCTATATTGCTGTATTCTAAAAAATTTTTTTATTGGTTCGCTGAAGAAAAAAAAGATAGCGACTGTTGCCCGTTCAATGAGTCAATAACTTCTTTCGTTCGTTACTGGAACTTGCTTCTTTTGTGACTAGTGAAAAAAAGATAAGAAATAGACCCTAATAGGCGTTGTAATTGATAAAAAAATATACATATTTGTGTTAATACTAAGTTGGTTTATTCTATTATTTTTTTTCAATAATATACTATTAAGTATTAATTAAGGTATTTACGCGTTGGAAGTATTCTTTGGCAAGCGGCAAAGTATCTATTAAAAAGTATCAAAAGTAGTATATTATAAAATAGGATATTAATTATAATAAAAGAGAAAATTACATATTATATTACTATCCTATATATTTATGAAGACGGTTAAACGATTAACGTTAATTCCGTTACATCTTACGATAAACAGTTAATGATTAACTTCGTAATTTTTTTGTAACGATTATGGATTAACCGGCGTATAACTTTCTCATTAACGGTGCCCACCTTGTGTGTATATATATTATATATATATATATATAGTATATATAATATATATTATATATATATAGTATAATATATATTATATATATATAATAATATATATATATATAGATACGATTATATCATAATATATAATTATATATATTAATAAATATATATATATATATATATATATAATATAATTAGATTATTATATTATATATATATATATATATATTATAATATATTATATATATATATATAATATATATATATAATAATATATATATATATAGATAATATATATATATATATATATATATATTATATATATAAATATATATAATATATACACACCTATATATATATAACTATATTTTTTCCTTTTTTTTCCCCCCCCCCAAGACTGGAGTAAGGTGCGCGTGAATGATGCGGAAAGGAGAAAGTATTAATTTCAGAGAATATAACACAAGTAAAAAGAAAGCCCAGCCTTACCGCCCCCTCTATCCTAGACCTATTAGTGAGAAAACCGTCGGCAGTTCAAGAGAAAATCCAACCCGTAAGAAGCTCCACGGGACAAACGACCGGGACCCTCACTATGGCATATCGTCAATGTGGTAGGGTTCATTTCCCCTGGCCCAGTTGAGGGCCACAACATATAACCCCTCACCAAAAACCCCGCCATTTACTCTTATTAATGGACCTTTATTCTCGCCTCTGTCCAAATTCACATTTCTCTCCTCCAGACATCCATTTACTGACTCGATTCACACTTTCATTCGTGTTCTTGCCCAGCCCTGCGTTGATTTCTCCACACACTCACCACTAATACATCCGCTTAAACCAACCGACTTGATCATTCATCCTTTCCACTCGACCAAACCATCTTCAAGTACTTTCATTATTCTCTCATTTACCCCGTTCTTCACCACAACATAATCTCTCTAATCACGTTCATCCCTTTATCAATCTCTGCTCACACCTAACAGGCCCCTTAAGATTATAGTATATATATATATATAATTATATATTATTTTTATAATATTTATATATATAATATATATATAATATTATTAATAGATATATATATATAAAATATCAATATATATATAATATATATATAAGGTTATTCTTGCACATTGATAAAACTTCGATAATTGGCTTTCATCAGATGGAAGACAAATATAAATCATTATTCAGGTGATTCGTAATACTGATACTCCTTGGGTTTTAATTCTCTTCAAAGGTACAATGAGAAGCAGCCCAAAAATACCACCCAAATGGGATAGTTCACATACAGATTGGAGAACATTCAATAGAATACAATTCATTTGCCCATTTACATATTTTGGCAAAAAAATAATAAAAAATAGAGAAGGGAGAGTCCTTTACAACTGGTCAACCTAAAAGTATAATATATTTTACAAACCCCCAAAAGTGTTTCAAATTTTTAAAAATTAAAACGGGCTGGATACAAAAATATTTTTTTTAGGAGAATTAAAAGCTCATTAAAAAAGAAAGAAAGAGAGGCTAACTCAGAAAAGACCGTTCCACCATATGTGGGAAACCCATTTAATATATATATATATATTATATAATAATATATATATATATATAATATATATTATATTATATTATATATAATATATATAATATATATATATATATATTTATATATATTATAGAGAGGAGAGAGAGAGAGAGAGAGAGAAGAGAGAGAAGAGAGAAGAGAGGAGAGAGGAGAGAAGATCGACGAGAGAAGAGAGATGAGAGGAAGGAATGGAGAGAGGGAGAGGAGAGGAGAGAAGAGAGAAGAGAGAAGAGGAGAGAAGAGGAGAGAGCAGCGAGAGAGAGAGAGAAGAAGAGAGAGAGAGAGAAGAGAGAGAAGAGAGAGAGAAGAGAGAGAGAGAGAGAGAGAGAGGAGAGAGAGAGAGAGATAGAGCGAGAGAGAGAAGCGAGGGGGGGGAGGATAGATAGAGAGAAGAGAGAAAAGAGAGAGAGAGAGAGAGAGAGAGAGAGAGAGAGAGAGAGAGAGAGAGAGAGAGAGAGAGAGAGAGAGAGAGAGAGAGAGAGAGAGAGAGAGAGAGAGAGAGAGAGAGAGAGAGAGAGAGAGAGAGAGAGAGAGAGAGAGAGAATTTTTTTTGAGTCTCTACAGAAGTACCCATAGCTCATTGAGTGAGGCCTTACCGAACAAAGGAACAAGCCTAGGGAAATATTTCTAGACACATTTTTCTATGTCAGGGGAAGTGTTTTATATCTATTGCAACAGGTTTACATTCAGTAGATGGGCAAATATGGCATTAATATTAATGGTACATGAGTCCGAGAAGATGTGCTTCAATTAGGAAGTTTGAAATGTAAGAAGGGGAAGTACTAATTATGAATAAAGGTCAAGGTAATGTAGTCAATGAATGATAGCAAATAGAAGGGGGGCTATAGACCAAAGTGGCAAATGCGGGGTGTGTGTGGGCATGACATGTAGTACCCTGAGTGTGGGCTCCAAAGAGCCTATATAAGAGCCTATACTACCTCTTCTGGAAGTAAGAATATGTAACTATACGATGAATTCTCCCCCGAAATTGTCGAGAAATCAGATGGTAGAAAGGAAGGTTTTATAGCTTGAAATGTTCATGTGTAGCGGGAAGCACTTGACAGCTAGCAAAGTCATATCAAGAGGGCATCTACAACTGATCCTAGAGCTGAGATTGTGTCGGTGATGGCTAAGCCAAATTGGTTAACCAGGGTGGAGAGTCATTGTGCTGCAGCAATATCTTCCAGATCACCTTCCAGACAGAGAACATTCGAGTTGAAGAGTTAACAGTGGAAACATATGTCAGGAAATCCTATTTTCTCGTTGTGTGATTTATGCGATATGATTTTACTGCTGCTGCTTTGATAGATTAAATTTGGGGTGATTGGAGTTCATTTGCTTTATGCAGATTTTCTTTTCCTGACTAGAATGAGCACAATCTGGGACTATCAAAGTTGCAGCAGGCCTTTACTCGCTGTACAGCATGGGATGCGGTCTTTCACTGCAGTAGTAGTGTGCGTTCATAGAATGCAAAAGCAATAGTTGTGGACAAACTTTTCTTTTGTGGGAAACACTGAAGGTTGAAGAATTGTAAAACATCGACCAGTCTGCACAATCTATATCTCTATAACCAGAGTATTTTTCGTGATTAGTATCTGATATGTAACAAAGATAAAAAATAAAATTGACTTTTATTATTTGATTTTTTTCATTTTATTGAATTAACAGTATTAAATTATTAACTATATACTTTGTATGAGACAATAATCCAATTACATTCACGTCAGCTCATTGTCTTCATATAACATTTATTATAATAAATATATACTATATAGTAATATATATATATATAAATTATATATTATATAATATGTTATAGACATATTATTTTATATATACATACTTATGAACGATAAACACGTATATATCATTATTTATATGATTATATTTACTATATAATACTGACTTACTAATGTAGTATTAGTATATTATATATTATATATATTTAATATATGACATATATATATATTAACTAAGTAATTATATATATATATATAATATTACTATATATAATATCAACATGACTTGAAAGAAATGATCAAAGATGGTGTCTTATATTATAGGTTTTAATTTGCAAACAGCGCTATATAGAGCTTAATATGGAGCTAATTTGAACATATTGTTAGGTTCTAATGAATCAAATATCATAACCATATATGACTAGTGTTGAGAGTCTGTGGGATAGTTGCGACAGAGAGATGACTCGTTCTTGTTTCGACAATGTTACTAGTTCTGTATAGCGATGGGGATAAACAATGTCGAATGGTGATGCAGAGAATTTTTAAACTGATTGAAAAATGAGATATGAAGAGGGCCTACCTAATTAATTTATCATGCGGATATTGTTTTTGTGTACGAATCTGAAAAATTTGACAATGTATTGGTAGAGAATTTGGCAGCGTATGAAAAAAGGGAGTTTGAAGTAAACGTAGATAAAGAGTTATGTATGGTTGATGTACATTCATCAGTTTTGAAGCTTATGTAAAGGTGAGCATCGATCAGAGTGGTCTGATTTAAATATTAGTATCGTTGATGAAATTAACGGAATGCAGAGTTTTAGTAGAAAGTTAGTGAATGCAGGAAGTGCTGGTGGCAATTAAACGTTTGGAATGTAAAGGCACTTAAGTCTTGAGCGCTAATGTCTTACATGGGCTATGTTCTACCTGTGGATGTGTATAAGTAGTGAGGACTATTTTCTAGAAGAACAATATAGAGTCTAAAGCGTTCTAATAGGTGTTCAATGGAAAATCTTTAAGGTCATGCTAGGTGTGAGAAGAATTGATTAAAAATGAGACAAATTTTTATATATACATCTGATTTTAAAAGTTAATAAAGAAAAATAAAAGTATGTTTGAGATGGTTTGTCATTGAAAGTTAGGGAATGAAAGTCGGTTTCTAATCGGTATGTCCATAGTGAGAGTGTTAGGAAATAAGGAACGAAGAGAAGATGGAATGACTGGCTGTCGACCGATAGTATGAAGGACAGAAATGTGAGTTGTGGCAGAGCAGAATAAAGCGCATATAAATGAATGGCAGTCTTTATGGCAGCATGTCGTGCCCACCTCCAAGGCGATAAACACACATTGGCATCGATTACCTATATTGACGTCCGTCCATAGCGTTCCCTCATAAGCTATAGGTGATTTTCTGTCCGTACGGTTCTCACCTAATAATGGTACGAGGCTGTAATCTGTGCTTTCCTTTCGACTTGTCATATTCTCTCTAGTGCTTTCTTTTCATGCACTGAACAGCGCACCTTACCCCGGTCTTGGGCAAACGAGCCTATTTTAAGAAAGAACAATGAATCTTATCTTGCGACTTTGTCGCTCTACCATCTTGCATAGTATAACATATATATAATATGCTGGTATTATATATCATATATATAATATATATAATAATATTATATTTATATATAATATAATATATCAATAATATACTATATATTAACCGTGCTTTTATATTCGTAGACAGACGGGATAGTGCCATGGGCAAAGTTCACTGTCGAATCTATTTGGATCCTAGGTAAAAATTACTATGAAACCGTCCCCTCTGAATCGTACATTCAGCGCTTCATAGCAAATAACTAAAATCAAATTAATTTTCTTACTCTCAAATTACGTAACTGACTATATATATATGTTTTCTAAGTAATTAATACAGACTAATTACTCTTGATATAGAAGAAATATATGTATATAGTTATATATATACATATATAATATACTATACTTTTATATATATACTATATTATACTGACCTTCACTAACCTATTACAAGCAGTCAATAATTTAATTCTAAGTCTCAGGAGAGACTCATATTTTTAGAAAACTTACTATTCACTCCAAAACAAATTATGACAAGCGAGCAATTTTGTTTACGGCAAAATTTGATGAACGTCCGAGGCCATGGAAATGAGGACCAAATTTTTCGAACCAAAACAAGAATTAGAACAATGCATTGACACCATCTATATTCCAGAAACCTGAATGTCTGAGGTAATATTATTATATATATTATTCATTATTATTATTATTATTTATCTGATATTATTATTATTATATATTTGATCAATCTTCTTATAATTATTATATATATTGTTGATTCATCCATTTTTCATGAAAATTATATAATTATATTATAATATGACACTTAGTTGAAGAAAGGAATAAAAATAAAAAATTAACTAAACCGAAAAGATAATCAAAATTATTGCGCTCGCCTCTACTCCTCCGCCCTATTCTCCTGAAAACAGTATTAAATGCAACCTCTCACAATCGATTTTCCCGTAATTTTGACGCTGAAAAAAAACAACCAATTTTTCTTTGCTATTTCCCATTTCAGGGAAAAAAAGGATTTGCTGACCATTTTCAATTGTTTTCGGGATTTTTGTATTTCTTTTCTTTTATAATATTTTTAGTAGCTTTATTATTTGGTCTGTTGGTTGTATTCTATATGAACAATTTGAATCGCTCTACAGACATCCTTTTGAAGCTAAAAATTTTGAAAGTTTAGTTCTTAAAATTCTGCAAGGAGCCTATCCTCCAGTTAGCTGGTGAGTTTCACTGTTTCACACATATAGTATATATATTATAGATA
>JABUQX010098014.1:10000-13063 GCA_015478945.1 Trachelipus rathkii | reverse complement strand
TATTTATTCTGTATTATTATTATTATTATATTTATCGTTATTATCATTTATCTTATGTCTTATTAGAAGATCATTGTACTTCGTTCAATACCTCAAGATTTTGGGTGTTTAACCGTTTTCGCATTATCGTGAAGAAACGCACCGCGTTTTCGTGCGCCCATAGTCCTACTATTGAGATTTGGCATATGGGGCAATATCTAGGGGACCAGGTTTTTCTCCCTCGACCGAAGAAGAAGCAGTCCCATCACCAAGAAAGAAGAAACAGCCAGAAAAGATAGATTGGAGATGTTGTTAAAGAAGTGAGATAAAGGTATTAGAAAAACAAAGATGTCTCCGACCTGTGGACCCGGCGCCCGTCCGGATCCTGTCGACAATGTCCCTCCTGGTGGAGGGGGATCTTGTAACTTCTCCCCAGGGCCAGGTATGGCTAATGTAATCTTGTGCTGTGCCTATATATTATTAGGAAAAACATATATGTATATATATATATATATATATATATATATATAACATATATATGTAACCTTATATATATACACCATATAGCATATAGCATATATACCATAACCTTATATATATACCTTAACCTTACTTATACTTCTTGCTGCTATGCTATAACTGTACTTAGCCAGGTGGCGACAGGATTTCCAGTTGGGGGCAGAGGTTGAGTGACCAATAATATATATATATATAGCAACCTTATAATATATATATATATATATATATATATATATATATATATATATATGCTGCTGCTATGCTGCTGCTACTTTATGAAAACTTGCAAATATATATATATATATAATAACCTTAGCATATATATATATATATATAATATATATACTTATAGCAGCATATATATATATATAATACATATGCTCTATAACTATATATATATATATATATACTCTTTCTATATATATATATATATATATATATATATATACAGCAGCTTTAGCCATAAATCTTTCATTTTATACTGGGAGTTTTTAGCGGAGAATACTGTCGTAGAAGCTAGCTGTACTCAAAAAGCACACAGCTAAGTTTGACTTCAGAGTCAATGTGAAAACGAAACATTAAAACTATAAGAAAAATGCATATGTATAATACGTTTGTAATCAGTAATTACTCCCATTATCTATCGATTGATATATCTTTATTACAGTTTTTCTACTAATAAACCCATAAAAACGTCGTCAGCAAACATATAAGAGTTCATTTTTTTCTTCTTCAAGATTTGGGACTTGAGAAATTTTTACTACTTCTACACATATATATATATATATATATATATATATATATATACTATATATATATATATATATATATATATATATATATATATATACTATACTATACTATATATATATATATATATATATATATATATATATATATATAAATATATATATATTATATATATATATATATATATATATATATATATATATATATATATATACTTTCTTTCTTTCTTTATCTGCTATAACTCTTTCTATATATATATATATATATATATATATATATATATTACGAGAACGTTAACGAGAGTTTATTACCATGAAAGTGGAGAAACTTGACACTGGTAGGCATTGCCACTCCTATGGGCAGATTTTGGGGAAAGAGTTGCTTTTATTTCGTCTCATTTGTCAAAGGGAAAAATTGAAACTTCAGAATTACAAGAGAGAAAAAAGGAACTGGAAAGTTTGATGATTTTGTGTTTGCTTATGATTCTGATGATGGTAAAACGAAATACTCTTTAATTCAATTGAAACATTTGAGTGATGAAACTAAGAAAATAAACTTCGAAGATTTGAAATTAAACTCTAAAAGTTATTTTGGTTTGCCATATTATTTTGATTATTACATTAAATCTTTAAGTTGTCTTTCCAGTGATAAAGACTTTAAAGAAACAGAACTTGAGGGTTTGTATTTTTGTACTAATGTAGGAATTGAGGATTCTCTAGAATGTATTTCCAAAAGAGAGATACCGAATGAAGGACTATTTCGGAACTGTGGAAAGCTTTACAAACTCTCCATGAATGATAAGGAGAGACATGAAATATTTCATGAACAGTTTCTGTCAGAAAGGAAAAGGTTAGCAAATGAATTGGCCTCCTACGTTATGCAGGACAAGGAAATCAATTTAGCGACTATTATCAGTGATGATTCATTCAGTTTAATCCAGAAATTTTCCGAGATGCTTTTGGAACATGTGGTTGATGTTGAGAAAAAAAAATTTAAAGATTCCTTTTTAGACCTTGATTTGAAAAATATAAACGAAGAACTCGATAATTTGAGGAATTATTTGCGTTTCGGGAAACGTTTCTCCGTAGTAAGACAAAAACAGCTAAAAAATTGAAAAGCTCATTTCCTACAGATAAGAATTTTGAAAGATTTATAGAATTTTTGCGAGAAAAAACCATCACCATATCTACAATTACTGAAGAGAAAACCATAAAAAAATTGTCTGAGGAACTTGTACTGTCTGTAATTTTACAAAAACCTTTTGATATAAAGTCAAAAGTTCATGATCAAAAGTATCTTCGAAAATTAAGTAAGCTTATTAGGGAAGAAGTTATTGATCTAGATTCAAAGAAACTGAAAGAAACATTCCTTAGTGATGACTCAAAAAGTAGTATAAAACTCAGTAACTTTCGACAGTGTTTTTTTGAAGCTATAAAGACATTTTATGAAGATTTAAAAAACAAAAGTGCTAAAGAAATTGAGGAACTTATGAAATTTTATAACATTCAATTAAGTGTTCAATCCTTTTTATTTTCTTTAAATTTGAAATTGGCAAATGGAGAAAATGAGATGATCGAATTCTTAAAGCACAGAGAAATTCGATTTGCAGAATTCCTGATATTGGGAACTTATTGTGAAAAATTTCCATCAGAGAGAAGTGGTACTAGAAGTGATAAAAATATTTTTAAATTCTAATTTATTAACATTGCTCTTGAAATCAAAAAATAATTTTGATAATATGATTTGATAGTTAATAAATTTTGTGTTAAACAGAGATTTCCTTTTGTTTTGTGACGAATGTTTCATGTGTGATAC
>JABUQX010098014.1:0-2500 GCA_015478945.1 Trachelipus rathkii | reverse complement strand
ATTATTTGCATTTCGGGAAACGTTTCACCATAAAAAGAAAAAAAAAGCAAAAAAATTGAAAAACTCATTTCCTACAGATAAGGAGAATTTTGAAGGATTTATAGAATTTTTACGAGAAAAAACCATCACCATATCTACAATTACTGAAGAGAAAACCATAAAAAAATTGTCTGAGGAACTTGTACTGTCTGTAATTTTACAAAAACCTTTTGATATAAAGTCAAACGTTCATGACCAAAAATACCTTCGAAAATTAAGTAAGTTTTTTAGGGAAGAAGTGATTGATCTAGATTCAAAGAAACTGAAAGAGACATTTCTTAGTAATAACTCGAAGAGTTGCAAAGAACTCAATAACTTTCGACAGCTTTTTTTTAAAGATATGAAGATATTTTGTGAAGATTTAAAGTACAAAAAATTAAATAATTTTGTTAATTTTTTTTACACTCATTTAAGTGTTCAATCCTTTTTATTTTCTTTAAAGTTGATATTGGAAAAAGGAGAAAATGAGATGATCAAATTCTTAAGGAACAGAGAAATTCGATTTGCAGAATTCGCTGATATAGAAACTTCTACAGAAATATTTCCATCAGGGGAAGTGGACACAACAGAAATTGATAAAAATATTTTAACATTTTTAAACTTATTAACATTTGCTGTGAATCAAAATAATTTTGAAAATCTCCTTTCTAATGAAGACAAGATGTGGCTTTATGAAGATTTTAAGAATTTTATGGATGACTGGCATTATGAAGGAGTATTTTATTTTGATCATTTTGAATCTAAGTTAAAATTCATAAAATGGATCAAGCAAATAAATCGCTACAACAGTTGGCAATAATTTTAGCAGTAAATTTATTCCAAAATGGTGTAATTATTTATTATTTGTTTTTCTATAATTTTTATTTCTTTAGTCCAGACTGTAGATTAATAAAAAATACATTTCTAGTTTATAAAGTTAATTACTATTAAGATATAATTCAATATACCAGGGGTCTCCAAACTTTTTAGCCTAAGGGCCACACTGACTCCTCCACTAAGTCCCAAGGGCCAAGACCTAGCTAGCAATGGGGATATCAATATTTCGTGATTGAGTCAAGTGATAAGGTAATATGTATAATTTGCAATGAAACAATATCAGTCCTCAAAGAATACAATATAAAACGTCATTATGAGACTAAACATTCTGAGAATTACTCCAAATTTACAGGAAGCCTACGGTTAGAAAAATATGAATCTTTGAAACTGCGGACCGGATTGGTGGAGCTCGCGAGCGCAATCAAGAATTTAGGATTAGGTATAGATAAAGTGACTAACTCGTTTTATATTCATAGAACTCTTGTTCAGAGTAAAAAAGTAAATATTAAGTCACTCAGAAAACAGTTATATTGTTATATTTTCTCTTCATGAAGGATTAAATCCCAAGGATTTTGAAAAGATACATTCACTTTCTGTAAATTTGCAGCATTTACAGTCGTTTGACCATAAAAATTACCACTATTATACGGATGAAAATTTTAACTCTAAATTCTTTATGAATTTCTTTAACAAAAATAGAAAGGACATTTCTCAGAGAAGAGTCCATTGGATAACATTCCTTGGAGAAGATTTTAGATATGAATCATCACTTCCAGATTCCATTCATAACTCCAATATAATAAAAGATTTTTTTCTGTAATAAATCCTTTACCAGTTCTGAGTTTGTTGAAAGTGAATTTTTTTTTTATAATAACTGGTGATCCTGGAAGTAGAAAGCACCTTTCAATTCAGGCCAAAAATTTAAAAGTGGATCTATTTTGGGTATTTCTGATTCCTCTTAATAAATATCAAAAATATCTTGATAAATATGATAGTCTTAATAACATTGATATGGTCATTGAATTTTTGGCTGAAATTGAAAATTGCAAAAATGATTTTTCAAGAAATATTTTTATGTATTTTTTACTTATTAAAGGCTTGATTCTATTGTTTGATGAAACTCATGAACCGATTAGGCAAGAAAAATCCTAGCGCTTCTTAAGTTTCTGAAAATTGAAAACCTTACAAAGCAAATATGGATTACAAGTAGACCTCATTGTGTGCGCCAGATTGAAAATGTTTTAGGATGTTTCGCTTTTGAAATTAAAGACATTAATGAAGATGAACAAATTAAGCTTGTCACTGATTAATGGAAGAAGTATCATGGCAGCACTCGTTAATTTAATTGAGAAAAATGCTTCTTATTTCGTTAAAAATTGTAACAACAGTACCTTTAGAAATGAATGGGAATTATTAGTTTTTCTTTTACTGACATAATATTTTCATATGCGTATATAAATGAAGTAGTGAAATCTTGTCCAGTTTTCCGCATCACATTAGTCCAGTTCAGCCATCTGAGAACTTCATATTGAGTAAATCTTCTTTACCAAAAAGGTTCCGACTGAAAATATCTTGCGAAAGGATTATAAAAGTGTTTACGAGAAAAATTATCAGATTTTCGCTCTAAGAAATATGTAACACCAAT
>JABUQX010098013.1:17500-27500 GCA_015478945.1 Trachelipus rathkii | reverse complement strand
TTCTTCAACTTTACTCACTCTACCCATTACCCTCTTGCTAAGACCTCATCCCCAAAACCGCCTATTTCCTTCTTGCACAATCAACCAAACACATTCAATATCACTCCATTTTATGTTAATATTATACAGATTTTCGAATTGATCTTTTCCCACTCCCTCACATTCATTCAATCAGTTACAAAGCATCATCCTTTATTCATTTTTCTAAGCAGGTTTCCCCTTATTTCATTCTTAAACCTTTCGCGCTTCCTCCAGAAGAGCTTCCTATTCCCTTTAAGTCCCCATTCATCCTAGTTCCAACCTGTTCATTTACCTTCCTGTTCATTTACCTCTTCTTCCTCCTACGTATACAACCTTTTAGTATTTCTTTTTCCCCCTTATATAATGTAATTTTCTTTTCTTTTGAAATTTCATTATTGGCTTTTAGTACATTCAACCACACTCTTTTTTACTTTTAAACCGCTTGCATCACCTCTTTTCATTCACCCACTCACTGTTAACATTCTTAGTTCCTACCTTTAGCCACAATCTACATACAAAACCAAATTCCTTTTGCACTGCTTAACACTGCTTCCTCATTTGCTCCCAGATTTGTTCAGTTCCAACTTGTTCAACATTCAACTGATTTATTGCGAGTGCTCTTAGGATACTTATCCTTATTACCTTGTTCACTTAACCCTTCACTCTCTTAATTCTACAAACTTCCTTCCGTATCACTTCCTCTCCATCCAAGCCCCCACTAACTTAATTTACATAGGACAGCGTTAATGATCCGAGAACCCATTCCTAATCCCCTACTGATTTAACATCAGCACATACTTCAACATCTCCTCTTCACTAACACAAATCAAATCATTACTTTCACTTCGATAGCCAGTCTCACCTACACCAACTCTAGTATACGTATGAATTCTCTTATGTTTAAAGAAGTATTACTTACACCAATACCTCTCTCCTCACGGAAATCAATCACCTTCCTGCCATTCTCGTTTTTTTTCTCGCGACACCCCAAAACCACCTGTTTTACCATCTCTTTTCTGATCACCTAATCCAACCATTTAGGTCCCCCAACACAAACAATCAATCTGAAGCTTCATCTCATATTCCCCCCATCCATCAGATTATCCCAGAAAATCTACTTCTCTTCAACATTTCCCTCAGATGGATCATACGTCACAACCAAACATACCTTGACATTTTTAAACTTAAATTTAACAATTAGAATTCGAGTACTCACACACACAAAGTTTTTGTTTATGCTCTTCCACAAGTCACTCATCAAAAATTGCAAACTCCTCTCCCCCTTTCTTCATTTCACACAATCATAATACAGGCCTCCTGCGAACATATGCGGCGGCCCCTTCCACACCCAGCACACACATATTTCACACCACACACTCATTTTCACCGTTTCTTTCATCTTGTTTCAGTCACAGCGAGGCAAATCAAATTTGTACCCTTTTCTAGCTACACCTTCACCTCATCCCTCAACATTTATCTCTGACATTCCAGTTACCCATACGATTCATGCAATTTCGTCAAAAGATTGAAGGCCGTTTATGGCGATCACACGACCTTCTCCGAGCATTGCATTAGACATTCCTAGCAAGAGGAAAGTGGTAGTGACAGGCAGCCAACCTAACTACCCTTTCCCTTAGTCGCCTTCTACGACACGCAAGGACATACGATGTGGGCAAGTTTTTCTCCCCACGCACACAGGGATATAAGTAGTAGGATGTCTGTAAGATGTTATCTAGAGAGAGGGGTGAGGACGTTAAGTATGTGAATATGATATGGGGATATAAATGGTGGTCAGTAAGAAGTTGCCTGGAGGATGAGTTAAAAAATATAAAATGAAAACAATATATATATATAATGTATACTATATATTATATATATATATATAATATATATATATAGTATATATTATATTTATAATAATAAAATTATTATATATATATATATATATATAAATATATATAAATATATCGCATTGACTTCGCATCCACCAAAGATTGAAATTAAATATTATTTTGCATTCGCACCGGAAACTCGAATGCGATTAGAAAATGTTTTGATGGAACTTGTTAGAAAATTAACTAACTGTTTTTTTTTTTAATGAGAAACGATATGTCATTCTCAAGTTAGTGGACAGTAATTTAATTCAACAATCCGAAACCTAGCAATATTAATATTGATAGGCTCGTACTGTTTAGTATATTTCGATCGAAATCAACGTGAATGCAATTTTTTCAATGGTGTCCTTAGTCAGTTGGTTTTCGGATTAATCGATATTGTTTTCCATGACAATGCAACGTACACTTTGCAATCATAATTATTCTTGGAAAGCAAGATGACATCTGGGTTAAGAACTATCTAAGCAGCAAACACAAGAAAATGTAGAAAGGTAAAAGAGTAAAAGGATCCCCAATTCCAGCTTTAAGCACCAATTCAGATTTTTCTTCAAACTAGATATAAAATACAAATAATAATGGGACAATTGAAACGAAAAATCATAAAGGAGGGATATAGTAAATTTACAGAAAATTAAAGTAATGGATGATCTGCTTCGCCACGTTGAAATTCTTGGTTTTTAACGGCTTGCGAGAGTATCGGTCTCTTTCAAACAAACTACTAAAATTAAATACTACAGAGATTTGAAAAAAAAAAGTATGATAGAATTAAAAACTAAGTGTCAAGAATTATAGCCTTCTATCAAATAATGCATTCAGTAGCTTTCTCACCGACGAATGGTCAGATACTCAATCAGGCAGTTTCTTTGTTTTTCTGAGTAGTCATGCCGGAGACAATTTATATCAGAAGCCAAATTTTGTGTCCTGCTCAGAACCTCTCACTGAAAGTCATACAGGTGTGAATATCTCAGTGACGTTTATAATGGAATGTTGGCGGTAAATGGAACCTATCCCCAGATGATGTCCAATGTGTCATGAGAGATGCGGTTCCAATGTAAAGAAATTATATTTCTTTTTCTTGAAGTGAAACAACCACAAAACTCCGTCAGTTCAATTAACATTAGAAATGATTGTTCATCTCAACGAAGGGTCAGCAAAGTTCTCTCAAAATATCGGTCAATTGCGGCACACTTATCATTCGACCATGGCGCTCAGTAAGAGCTAAATAAAATAACAAGCAGAATTAAAGCTCGCTAACTTTCAGAAATACATGACGTTACTGAATTTATGTTAATGTTGCAAGAACTTAATGAATCTCTCTGCCAGTACGGCGGCTCCAAATAAATAAAATAAATAGTCTTACTCACCATCCCCTTTGACAATTCTTATTCATAAACCACTCAATTCTGTATAATTTACCGTGACTTGCAATCTATTTAAAGAGCTATCCTATTGATGATAAACCACCAAACACCTTGTTTGTCATCCTCTCGTAATTACTCTGAGAGTGAGTATCAGAATATAATCAGCTATGGCAGTAATGGAATAAAAATGATTGAAAAACTATATTGAGCACTTTCTCCTCCTCTAAATTTATGTGTTCGTTCTACAGTGTGTGGTAAATATTAACCATTAGTGAGAGGGACATATGACATCGTAAATGGAAAACTATTTGTTTACCTATCAATCGTTAATTGATAAACCTCAGAATAGGAATAGTCAGAGTGCTTAGCGTGTTTGTATCCAGAACTAAAGTGACCCCTACATCCGTCAACTTCTTTCTTGAGGCTCTCTACAATAACTTGTGTCGTAAATCTTTTCCTTTATCCTCATCTTCATTTATTCGCCAAAAGCGAATGTGCGACTAACACAAAACACCCTACATACCGGGGCATATATATCTAATATCCACATAGTGACATGATATCATAAACTTACAATTCAAAGTGTATATTAAAGATAATAAAGTAGTTGCATAGTGAATTATATATATATTCGATATATGTACAATCATATATTGCGCTACAGGAATATAACGAGTTATCTACTTTAGATATATTAGCGTGACGTAACTATAATACGATTATACTATATATTGCATAAATATTATGTATATATATAATATATATATATTATTATTGATAATATATATAATATAATATATATTATTAATCAATTCTTCCTTCATCATTTTTTTTTATTTCTTAGAAATTTGTCGGAAGCTGGTGGGTGCGGTGCGATCAAGAGGCCCGCGACACGCAACCGCACCGCACCTGCCCACACTAATTTTTCTCGTGCCTCCGCACCGCACCGCACTTTTATTTTTTCTTCCCACCGCTACCGGCACCGCACCATAGGTCGCGTCTGAGAGCCTGCTTGATTTGCACGCAGCCGCTCTACACGAGCCCTGCCTCCAACTATGAGTAGGCGCAACGTCCACCGCACCGCAGCCGCCTAGGGGTGCGCTTCCGGCCGAGACCCATAATTTAGGCCTCAATTCTTTCTTACCTGTCTGCATATCCCACCTTGGTCTTTAAAAATGGTTTGTTCAACGAACGAAATAAGGGCTAAACATCTGATCCATCCCCTTAATCCAGTAGTATTTTTGGGAGCTTAGGGATAAAATGTTTGCGATTTATAATACTGTAAGGCTACGATAATATAAATTAAGGTTTCTTATAAATATATATATATATATATAATATATATATACTACTATACTTATAATAATATATAATATATATATATATATATATATTATAATATAGTTATTATAGTATGCTTCATACAAATTTGCTGAAGTATGAATACTATGTTATTTAATACGATATATATATAGTTCAACGTCGTATCTGTTTACGTTCCAATGTGATCCTCCATGTGTCAAAAAGCTGCCGAAAAATTATATATATATATTGGAAAATAAATATTATAAAAAAATTCCCCCTATTCTCATTTTTCAACAGGTTTATTTACTAATGGGAATTTTGCAATCTAATAATTGTGATGTTTACTTTTTTATGTTAAAGGCAAATAAGTAACAGAGACTATATATATATATATCGCCCAATATATAAGATGATATACTTGTTACTACAAGTATAGATTTGACTGAGACTCAGTATTAATCAGTAGGCCTAGTATATATACCTATTATATATACGTTCCTTCAGTTAGTCTCCTTAATAAGAAATTCACCGTTTTAGTGAGTAAGGCAATAGTATCATATACAGATACTGTATTACATTTAGATTGACTCGAAAAAAGGGCACTCGAGATGTTTGGAATACTTGAGTTGGTAGTGTGATATATGCAGTATATGGTTACGAGGATAACAGGTAATCTGACTTTACCTAAATTATCTGCTCTCTGGAATTTTTCAGATAATGTCCAAAAGAAAGGGTTATTCCTTTCCGGAATGCATGTCAGCATTAGTAACAATGCTCTACGAGACTGCTTCTCTATCAGTCCTCTCTTCTCTCTCTCTCTCTCTCTCTCTCTCTCTCTCTTCTCCTCTTCTCTCACAATCTTCTCTCTCTCTCCTCTTCTCTCTCTCTCTCCATGATGGAGATTATTACCTTTGCTATATATATAATATATATATATATTATACTGATTTCAGTATATTAGTTATATAGGATCTCAGATAGACGTTATGAACCTTCTAGATCGTGTAAGTGTATATTTAAAGCGATGAGTCCACCTTTCATCTTTCATAGTATATATATACTATATATATATATATACTATATATATATTATATATATATATACTATACTAATACTATATATATATATATATATAACTGATAAAAAAATATTTTTTAAGTCGATATATCGATTATTTTGACCGATAAGTATCTTCAAGAAATGAGTATTTTTTATAATATATGATATTATCAATAATCGATATTTTTTTTATATATCGCATCCCTGTACTAATGTCTACGCATTACTGCGTCACAAATCAAGACGTAAACTCGATAAAGCTGTAAGGGTTGCTATGTTTCGTTTATTAAAGTAGAACTGTAAAGTTATTGCCAATTACCAATTTCCACGAAATGTATAAAGTAATCTGTAACTTTTCGGTTTTTCATTGATATGCTTTGAAATTTTAGGCTTTGAAAAACAACTTTATAAATACATATTAGGTTTATGTGTACAATTTGTAACGATCTACATTCTAACGATTCCTTTTAAATGTTCTAATGGCGCGGTAGCAGCCTCTAAAGTATCCAAGTGAGGTTGACAATTTTGCACAGAATGTTTTTTTAAGACAATTAACATATTTAGAGGGTGTCCTGAAGAAAATAAATCTAATAAAATATATATATATAAATATATTATATATATATATAGTATATATAGTTATATATAATTGTTATATATATATATTAGTTGATATTATATATATATTTTAACTAATATATATATATTCCCTAATATAATTAATATATATATATATGCTACGTATATATCTTAGGTAATATTTTATAGGTTCTGAAAGCTATCCCGCCTATTATTATTAATATAATATATTATATATATCAAGTGTGGCAATATCTCCATGAAGTGCAAAGACATCTGCAATGAATGCGTAACCTAATGTTAAGTAAAAATAGAATAATCCTTCAGCATTGTTATACTTTTATGGTGGATGATGATAATAAAATATAATATTAAATTATTATATGAATAATATCTCTGAACAGATATTAAAATTTATACGATGACTCCTAGTCAGCGGAACTCTCCAAAAAATTTCGCTTTCTAAAAAGTGAAAATTATGTCCCCTCTCTATAATAGGGTATAATATAGGCTTTTTTCTGGCGCTCGAATTATACAATCAACCTAAGATACCCGGTTCCCGATGAATTGCAATTCCCAAACAGACACATACAGAAACCATAAACGTTACTATCCGATCCTTTATTCAATTTTATGTCTCTTCCCGCAGACGACATAAATACGGATAATTTACTCCTATATATCATTATGCCATTTAAAACCCAAGCTTTATTTTTCTGTTCTAGTTTAAAAGCCGAAAGAAAACATTTAGATCTTACAGAAACATTAAAGTTGAACTAAATGTGGTTAAATTTAGTTGGCTTTTTTTCTATCATCAAGCGCCTTTATGTTTTGTTTTTTATTTTAGATTTTTAATTACGATTGAAAAATACTGCCACTATATGATGTAATTATACATTAAATTATAATACTAAACAATATAGGCATCATTATTTTACCGCAATTAATTAATAGTAAGTGAGTAAGTATATACTATATATGAAGACCATCTAGTTATATCTATAGTAAACTATTTATTATATATATTATATATATTTTTAAAAAGTATATTTGATGATGGACATGCCATGCGCATTCGCATTAGCAGAACATCCGCATCCGCATCCGATGCATCCGCCTCCGCATCCCCAACCTAGTTTAACTGCACATATGCATCCGCATCCCGCATCCCTTTTTGACAAAATGAGTATGTTGAGGATGTTTTCTACAATTGATTAAATGTAATTTAATTTTTTTCTTTTAAGTACATTTTATTAACTTTACTCCTAATTTAAGATGATAAATAATTGGTTAAATAACCAACAAAAATTGTACAACTAATACTATTAATTTCAACAACTTTTCACAAATTCTTGCATTACATTACATTGCTTTATTTTGTTTTGTAACTTTTATGGAGTTATAGAAGAATTATCCCTTGTGGAAGGTTAAACAGTTCAGCTTTTCCCAGAGGTTTGTCTAGTATATTCCAATGGTCTGGTCAATATAAATGGTAAGTCCTGTACAGGTCCTCTCGATCGTGTATGTCTTCTACTGTCTATAGGTAAAGATTAAAATTTTTATGGCTGCATCATTTGTATTTGTATTTTTGTCATAATCACAGACGTTCATGTATTTATCCACAGTTGTTAACAAATCAATGGAATAAGAGTTTTAATCTTTTGAAACTCTTAAACAAGGTATCGATATATTAAAATCTTGTAAAAGAAATTGCCGAAATTTAAGATAATCTGCAACTTGAATGTTTTTTTAAATGGTTTAGACTTGTATCTTTCAGATATATAGTGGTAGTGATTAGCCCTAAATAATTATCAAAATCTTCGAATGAAACATCCTTTGATTTAAAAAGAAATATGAAGGTAAATCTAAAGTTCTTAGTTTGCCTTTTAATAGAATTTACATTGAGAATCTTCCTTAAATAAGATAAAAAAAAATACTTTTCGTATGGTAAAGCACTGCATAAAGATATTGTCAAGATAAATTACCTGCTTCTGTCCATAATTTCTTTGAGTCTACCAGTGTCTAAGTTGAGAAATAATCCTGTTATATTGTGAAAACCTGTTTTTTTTTATTTTTATGCAAGTTTAATATATGCATCAAAAATTCTTCAGGGACTTTTGAAACCCATTCCCAACATCCCCATAGAGGAATTAAATTTCTAGCGATTTTTTTAATTAATTTTGAAGAAATTTCTCAATGTAAAGAATTATTTGGTAGGACAAGTCTCAAGCACTAGTCTAAACACTCAAACGCGAACTATCCATTTTAATTTTAGAATATATTCAAACAGTTTAAGATAAACTTCATCACCCTTTTTTTCTAATTAAAACAAAATTTTGGTAAATGTTTTTTTAAAATTTTAACAAAAAATGGTTCAAATATTATCTCGATATCTTTGTTGATAAGATTAAGCTTAGAATATAGGAAATCGATTAAACTCTAATGCTTAATTAAAACAGTTTCTTCCTAAACATCTAATATCGATAAAGACTCCTTATTTAAACTAGCAACAAAAATTGATTCAAAGAGTTTATACCCTTGGGATTTCTCGATTATATGGGTGTTAAATACATATAAAGTGAATCTACTTCCTTGTTTCAGCAAAATACTATTTACTAATTGCAAAATATTTTCAGTCATACATTTCTTTGTAATCGATAGCTAAAGATCGGCGATTTAATATTCTTCAAACATTTTATAAATAAATGTGCATACATTGTTTGTTTCATAAATAAGACGAATCCTTTTTAAAATCTCAATACTTTCGCCAGGAAGTTCGGTGTTCACAGCTTTTTATAACATATTTTCATGTTCAGGAGAAATTATTCAACTATTTCTTAGAGCGAAAATCTGATAATTTTTCTCCTAAGCACTTTTATAACCCTTTCGTAAGATATTTTCAGTCGGAACATTTTTAATAAAGAAGATATTAAATTTACTCAATATGAAGTTCTCAAATAACTGAACTAGAGTAATGTGATGCGGAAAAACTATAGAAGATTTCACTACTTCATTTATATACGCATGTTAAAACATTAAGCCAGTAAAGGAACTCCTAATGATTCCCTTTCATTTCTTATGGTAGTGTTGTTAAAATTTTTAACGAAATGAGAAACCTTTTTCTCAATTAAATTAACGAATGCTGCCATGAAACGCCTTCCATTCATCAGTGACAAGCTTAATTTGTTCGTCTTCATTAATATCTTTAATTTCAAAAGCGACACATCCTAAAACATCTTCAATCTGGCTCACACAATGAGGTCTACTTGTAATCCATATTTGCTTTGTAAGGTTTTCAATTTTCAAGAACTTAAGAAGCGCAAGTATTTTTCTTGCCTAATTGGTTCTTGATTTCCATCAAACAAAAGAAACAAGCCTTTAATAAGTAAAAAATACATAAAAATATTTCTTGAAAAATCAGTTTTGCAATTTTCAATTTCAGCCAATATTCAAAGGCCATATCAATATTATTAAGACTATCATATTTATCAAGATATTTTTGACATTTATAAAGGGGAATCAGAATTACCCAAAAATAGATCCACCTTTAAATTTTTGGCCTGAATTGAAAGCTGCTTTCTTTCCACTTCCAGGACCACCAGTTGTTATAAAAAATATTTCACTTTCAACCAATTCACAACTTGTAAAAGATTTATTACATAAAAAATCTTTTATTATATTGGAGTTATGAATGGAATCTTTAAGTGATGATTCATATCTAAAATTTTGAATTAAAAAGTTTAGTCCAATAATAGTATTAATAATATGGATGATCAAACG
>JABUQX010098013.1:0-10000 GCA_015478945.1 Trachelipus rathkii | reverse complement strand
CTCATTATTTAAACCACTTAAAAATTCTTTGTCACCATTCATAATATATTTCAGAATTTTATATTCTTTGGACATCTTAACTATATGGGCATCAAATACATGCAAAATGAATGTATTTCTTGGTTCCAGAAGAATACTCTGGACTGATTTTAGAACATTTTCATCCTTGCAGTTTTCTGTAATGGAGAGTAAAAGATCAGCCATATAATATTCAGAGAACGTTTTATGTATAAATATACACACATTGTTTGTCTCATAAATAAGGCCAATTCTTTTTAAATTCTCAATGCTTTCGTCAGAAAGTTTTGTTTTCTCAACTTCTGAAAATATTTTGACATGTTTAGGAGAAATTATTTCACTATACTGCAGGGTGAATAATTGATAATATTTCTCGTACATACTTTTATTATCATTTTGTATGCAAATTCCAGTATTGACTTTTTCGCTGAAGAAGATATCAAACTTATTTAATATGAAGTTCTCAAATAATTGAACTAGACTGACATCATCCGGAAAAACTGGAAAAGATTTCACTGCTTCATTTATATACGCATGTGAAAACATGTATGTCATTAAAGGAACTCCTAACAATTCCCTTTCATTTCTAATTGTAGTGTTGTTAAATTTTTTAACGAAATAAGAGGCATTTTTCTCAATTATATTAACCTGAGTGTTGCCATGAAACGCCTTCCATTCATCAGTGATAAGCTTAATTTGCTCATCTTCATTAATGTCTCTAATTTCAAAGGCGACACATCCTAAAACATCTTCAATCTGGCGCACACAATGAGGTCTACTTGTAATCCACGTTTGCTTTGTAAGGTTTTCAACTTTCAGGAACTTAAGAAGCCCTAAGATTTTTTCTTGCCTTCTCGGTGTATGAATTTCATCAAACCCATCAAACAATAGAATCAAGCGACGTTTTAAAAAATACCTCAAAATATTTTTTGAAAAATCGTTTTTGCAATTTTCAATTTCAGCCAAAAACTTAATAACATTATCATTGTTATTAAGACTATCATATTTATCAAGATCTTTTTGATATTTATTAAGGGGGATCAGAATTACCCAACATATCAGTGATGATTCATTTAAATTTTTTACCTGAATTGAAAGGTGTTTTAGGAGTGTCGATTTTCCACTTCCAGGATCACCAGTTATTATAAAAAAAATTTCACTTTCAACTAATTCAGAACTTGTAAAGGATTTAGTAGAGAAAGATTTATTTATTATATTTAAGCTAATAGTGGAATGCGGAAGTGATGATTCATATCTAAAATCTCTTCCAAGGAATGTTATCCAATGGACTCTTCTCTGAGAAATGCACTTTCTATTTTTGTTAAAGAAATTCATAAAGAATTTAGAGCTAAAATTTTCACGCGTATAATAGTAATTGTTTGTAGAATCAAACAACTGTAAATGTTTTAAATTTACATAGAGTGAATGTGTCTTTTCGAAATCCTTGGGATTTAATCCTTCATGAAGAGAAAATATAACAATATCTTGAGAATGTTTTACGAGTGAATTAATATTTACTTTACTCTGAACAAGAGTTCTATGAATATAAAACGAGTTAGTCTCTTTATCTATACCTTCTCCTAAATTCATGATTGCACTAGTCGTGAAATTATACATAAACAGTTCTGGAGTGATAATCTCACAACCAGAACAAATATCAGAAAGTTTTACCTCTCTCTTTTGAAATAAAATATTTAAATTTTTAATGCTATTCAATAATTCTTCTTCAGTGATCCATTTTCTGTATTTTAACCTAGATTCAAAATGAACAAAAGACAATACTCCTTCATTATACCAAGTGTCCATAAAATTGTTAAACCCTTTATAAAGCAACATCTGATCTTCATTTTTGGTTACAAGTTTATTCATTTCATTAGAAATGAGATTATCAAAATTATTTTGATTCACAGCAAATGTTAATAAATTTAGGAATTTTAAAATATTTTTATCAATTTCTGTTGTGTCAATTTCCCCTGATGGAAATATTTCTGTGAAAGTTTCAATATCAGGGAATTCTGCAAATCGAATTTCTCTGTGCTTTAAGAATTCGATCATCTCATTTTCTCCATTTTTCAATATCGACTTTAAGGAAAATAAAAAGGATTGAACACTTAAATGAATGTTATAAAATTTTAAAAGTTCCTCAATTTTTTTAACACTTTTGTCTTTTAAATCTTCACAAAATATATTTATATCTTTAAAAAAACATTGTCGAAAGTTACAGAGTTCTTTACTACTTTTTGAGTCATCACTAAGGAATGTTTCTTTCAGTTTCTTTGAATCTAGATCAATCACTTCTTCCCTAAAAACCTTACTTAATTTTCGGAGATACTTTTGATCATGAACTTTTGACTTTATATCAAAAGGTTTTTGTAAAATTACACACAGTACAAGTTCCTCAGACAATTTTTTTATGGTTTTCTCTTCAGTAATTGTAAATATGGTGATGGTTCTTTCTCGTAAAAATTCTATAAATCCTTCAAAATTCTCCTTATCTGTAGGAAATGAGTTTTTCAATTCCTTTGCTTTTCTTTTCTTTCTATGGGGAAAAGTTTCCCGAAATGCAAATAATGAATCGAAAAACTCATTCCTGAAATTATCGAGTTCTTCGTTCATATTTTTCAAACCAAGATCTAAAAAAGAATTTTTAAATTTTTTCATCTTAACATCAACCACATGTTCCAAAAGCATCTCGGAATATTTCTGGATTAAACTGAATGAATCATCACTGATAATAGTCGCTAAATTGATTTCCTTGTCCTGCATAACGTAGGAGGCCAATTCATTTGCTAACCTTTTTCTTTCTGACAGAAACTGTTCATGAAATATTTCTTGTCTCTCCTTATCATTCATGGAGAGTTTGTAAAGCTTTCCACAGTTTCGAAATAGTCCTTCATTCGGTATCTCACTTTTGGAAATACATTCTAGAGAATCCTCAATTCCGATATTAGTACAAAAATACAGAGCATCAAGTTCTGCTTCTTTAAAGTCTTTATCACTGGAAAGACAACTTAAAGATTTAATGTAATAATCAAAATAGTATGGCAAACCAAAATAGCTTTTAGAGTTAAATTTCAAACCTTCAAAGTTTATTTTCTTAGTTTCATCACTCAAATGTTTCAATTGAATTAAAGAGTATTTCGTTTTACCATCATCAGAATCATAAGCAAACACAAAATCATCAAACTTTCCAGTTCCTTTTTTCTCTCTTGTAATTCTGAAGTTTTTAAAATTTTCCCTTTGACAAATGAGACGAAATAAAAGAAACTTCCCAAAATCTGTCTCAAACACTGTTCGTTCTTATCAGTAATAGGTGATAAGAACACGTGTTTCGAGATAACGTTAAGTGTTTTTACTGATAAGGTAATGGATTTTTTATTTATTTATTTATTTTTATTTATGTAATATTATTATTATTATTATTATTATTATTATTATTATTATTATTATTATTATTATTATTATTATTATTATTATTATTATTATTATTATTATTATTATTATTATTATTATTATTATATTATATTATTTTTATTTATTATTATTATTATTATTATTATTATTATTTTATTATTATTATTAATATATATATATATATATATATATATATATATATATATATATATATATATATATTATATAATATATATATATATATATATATTATATATATATCTTTATATATATATTATATATATATATTATATACTGTATTCATTACCACAAAACTTCTATATACAATAAATGGAGGTTCTTCACTTTACCGCAGTAAGTGCTATAGTCCGGGGAAAGTGTTCCTTTATTTCCCTACAAGTGGTAATATTGAACAGATAATAATTAAGGTTGATAGCAATCTTTGCCTTCTCTCAATCTGTAACTTCTCATCCAAATGACGAGGACCTTTATTTCGGTGACTTCAATGTACACCAAACTGAGTGGTTGGGATCGTTTCCTACTGAAACAGGTGGGAAGGAGGCCAAAACATTCAGTATTCTCAACGATCTGAAAGTGTTGATTACGAAACCTACACAAATCCCAGATCGTCCTAACCAATTCTTGAACACTTTCACCACTTCTCCTTCTCGCTACAAATACACAATTTTCCCTCCTATCGGAAACTCTGACCACAATCTTGTAGCTTTTAAGTTTAACACTTTATCTCCAGCAGCTCCACCCTGCCCTAAACGAACTTTCTGGCACTTTAATCGGGCTAATTGGGGGCATTGCGTCGCTACTTCGCTAACTACCGTTGGAATGAATCGTGTTTTGGCACGGAGGACGCCTCTGTGTCTACTGAAAAGGTAGGAGCCTTGATCATCGAAAGGATGAGAAGGTTCATTCCACCTTCAACTAAATATTTTTCTCCCCAAAATCCATGATTCGATGGCATTTGTTCTCATGCCATTCAGGAGCGAGAAAATGCTCATCGGGCGTGGAAAAACTTTCGTTCTCCTATCACTCTTTCTAATTTTCATTCTGCCCGGAATCATTGCAGGGATATTATTCGACAGGCTAAGCATGCTTTCACTAAAAGGAAGTGCGCTGACCTTCTTGGTTCTCCTACTGATAAAAATTTCTGGCATCTTACCAAAAACATATCTAATAACTTCTATAAATCTGCCTTTCCCCCTCTTATTCGTTCTGACGGCTCTCTTTTTAACATTCCTTCTAAAAAGGCTAATCTCTTTGGCCTTCTTTTTTCATCCAATATCACCTGGACGATTCCGGCACCCCTCCTCCTACTCTTTCTCCTCTCAGGTGTTCCATGTCTCCACCTGTCATTACTCATGATCGGGTGCATGTGATCCTGAGTCCTATGAAAGTCAGAACGGCATTCCTCCCCGTGTATTGAGGAATGTGCTTTTGAGCTGGCACCTGTCCTCGTTCAACTGTACTCTCTATGCCTTAATACTAAGACTTTTCATCAGTGCTGGAAGCGTGATTGTGTTCCCGAAAAAGGGTAGCCACTTTGATCATTCTAACTATAATCCTATAGCTCTAATTTGTATTGTGCCAAAAATTTTGAAACTCTCCTTAACTCTCATTTCCTTGATCATCTATAATCTCACTCCTTTTTTTCAAATCATCAGATCGTCAACTGGTGACATACTTTCCTATCTCGCTGATCTCTGAGAGATTATGGGAGTCTTGGGTGGTGGTGCTTGACATATCGAAGACTGAACTTTTTTTTTTGGAACGGGTGCGGGTTTATTTTTTATGTCACGCGTCACTAATCTTTAAGCTCCCTTCCTTTGAGTTTCCTCTTTCTCTTTTCTTACTCATGTCTAGTTTTCTTTCAGATCGTTCCATTTTTGCTCTTATTGATGGTGTGACTTCTTCCTCCATCCCTGTTAATTATGATATTCCTCAAGGTTCTGTTCTATCTCCAACTTTATTCTTACTTTTCATCAACGGTCTACTTAGCTGAACTTCTAACTCTGTTCATTCCTATGACGATGACTCAACTCTCCATTCTTAAACTCATTTCAAATCTGCTCCCTATCCAATTCTTGCTGATCTGGACTGGAGTTTTCAGTCGGGTCACCGCAATCTTGTGAAATTCAACTGTTGAATTTCACAAGATTATAAAAGCAACTCTCTCTCTCTCTCTCTCTCTCTCTCTCTCTCTCTCCTCTCGTCTCTCTCTCTCTCTCTCTCTCTCTCTCTCTCTCTCTCTCTCTCTCTCTCTCTTCTCTCTCTCTCTCTCTCTCTCTCTCTCTCTCCTCTTCTCTTCTCTCTCTCTTCTCTCTCTCTCTCTCTTTCAATCCGGTCCACATGGAAAATGGATCGAAGAAGAACATCTCTCTCTCTCTCTCTCTCTCTCTCTCTTCTCTCTCGCGCACGCTCTCTCTCTCTCTCTCTCTCTCTCTGCTTCTCTCTCTCTCTCTCTCTCTCTCTCTCTCTCTCTCTCTCTCTCTCTCTCTCTCTCTTCTCTCACACTCTCACCTGCCAACTTTCCTATCTTTTCGACTGCTCTAACATCTTACCTGTGAAAACAACTTAAATTCTTGAACTGATCATAAACAACAAATTATCCTTGGAAACCTCATATCACAACGATTGCTAAGGTGGTCTCCAAAAAGCTAGAAATTATGTTCAGATTATGAGAATTTTTTCTTATGCTCAGTTACTCCAGTTATATAAGGGTCTTCTTATCCCCGTTTGTATGAAGTACTGTTCTCACATTTGGAGTGGCTCCTATTCCACCCTTCTTTTGGATAGGGTTCAGGCTATGGCTAATTGTAAATCTAAGAGCCTAATAAACTATCCCCCACTTTCAAACTACCTTGACTCTCTTTCACTGCGACTTGACATTGGCGCTCGAGGGAGTTGGCTTCTCGCATTCATGCACCATTGCATCGCTCTCGTAGCACAAGGGGAGCCATGCTTGCACATGAAAATTGTGTGAGCATTGTAAAGTCAAGGCTCGTCGTTGTGGCACCTTCTTTCCAGCCACCATTTGTTTTGTGTAAATTCCCCTCCCCCTTCATCTGTTTTTCCTGCTGTATCGAATTCTTCCTCATATTTAAGGCCCACATGTGGGATTTGAGTTAGGCATGGGATTGGGTTGGCTTTCTTTCCTTTTGTTTTTACCCCCTCCTTGAAAAGAGCCCTGCCAGTAGGTGATGGTACCAGTTGCCAGAAAAAAAAACAAGGGCTATTTTACCCATTCATAAAGATTGTTTTGACTCACTGTGGATAGTGGTCGAAAATTCTGTGCTAGAATTAGTGAGGGAAAGTGTTTTTTGGTGTGTATAATAGGCTTCTATTGTATATGTTGGCATATTTATAGGTGTGACATGGGATAATTGAGATTTAGGCGTAATAATTTTAAACAGCTGTAAACTCTAATTAAATTTATTTGCCGAAAATTTCTAAAAACAGGAATTTATATACTGATTTCAGTTTTGGCCAGTCGGAGTTCGGAGGTTCGGAAAGGTTCGAGTTCGAAGGATCGGAGTTCGGGCTTTGTTTTGCATAACTGCCTTATAAGTCAGTTATCAACGGGCGACACGACGAACCAAAGACGAGTGTTGGAGGACATTCGCTTTAGCCCATGAGTTCAAACTAGTGACCATATATATATATATTATATATATATATATATATATATATATATATATATATATATATATATATATATATATATATATATATATATATATATATATATATATATATATATATATATTTAAGACTATATTTCTTCTGTAGACAAGGCTTTTAGGGTAATCATACTAATCGTGATTAGATAGTTTTAATTCCTTATTTCACCTTTTATAACATGAAATATATTAATAAAAGAATTATTTCAATGCACTTAGTTATCTTTATTATTTAAATAACATTCCAAAACAACTCGGATTATCTTAATACTCTAAATATAAAAAGCCGCTATATATGCAATATCATTACAATATGATCTAAGGCCAACACACATCTAAAATTAAAGAGAAAAGGGAAACACCCTGAGTATCGACATATATTATTTTCTGTAAAATAATCATGAGCATCATATATATACATTTATATTTATTAGTCTATAGATATATATACGAAGCTCAATAATAATTTTGATCACCTACCAATAAATGGACAATTATTGATTTTGGGTAGCAACAGTGCCAATCATCTAATGTAAGGGAAACGGTGAAATATTTTCATCACTCTTAAATATATAAAACAAACAAGTTTTTAAGGCACGGAAATGTTAATGCCTAACCTAATTAAATATGAAAAGAAAATTTATATAAAACAATTTTATATTAACAATTTTACAACACAGCATAGAGTTAAGGCGATCACATGAAGTCAGTTACAATTGACGCAGTTTCTGGGCTTGGGAAGAAATACGAATTAGATGACTTTGAGGCAAAGTCAACTGGGAGTAATGACTTTTGAATAAGCTCCCTTCTTTACATTGAATTTTTTAAAGTATTTATTATTAAATTATTTTAATTTAATTTGTATGAAAATCTAATATACACTAATGATTTCATCTTCCAATACTCTAAATTATCTGAAGATAAAATTTGCAAAGATGATAGTAAAAGAATTGAAAGTGTATGCAGTTAGTTGTAAAGTATTCAGTCAGTCGATCAGTAATCGTTATCGTTAAAAGGAATTATAATATAGTTTATTATTTTATTAAAAAGATTCAATTGCATTATTATTTGATTTAAATTTATTAAAGCATATACGTGTCTTTTATGATTTAATATAAAGAATTTCCCAAGGGCAATAAACTTATAAAAAAAAAAAATCCCAAGCTAGGTTTAAGCAATACAAAAAACGTATAATACGATAAAGCGTAACAGTAAAAGCAGAATATATAAACTCATAGTGCGTTTAAATCATGCAATTTCATAACTATATTTTTTTTGTTTTGTATTTCTCAAGATTTTTCTATTTTTATTTTTACTTTTCTTGTTATAAGATAACATGGAACATGTTAAGACTATAATATAAGGTAACATATAAACGTAAAAACGATTACAAAGTACTGGATTACGGCTTGGCCATTGAAGTTGCAGACAAGAACTCAAAAACGTAACCACCCCGATAATTAACTTAGGCCTAGTAGGACGGACAATAGTATTCACATGGTACTGATCAATAAACATTTACCTAATAGGACGGACAATAACACTTAGTAAAGTAAGTTGCAAGCAAACTCACAAGTACACAAGTGTAATTGATAACATGTAAGACAAAAATGTCACTAATTCTAACTTCAAACTTAACATGGAAGACATACACAATGTTATCAAACATGGTAAGACCTACAAAGTATTATCAAACCAATAAGTTCGAAAAACTTAAAATTAATGTGTGGAACATATCAATTCACTTCTTATTGTAAAGCGATACAAATCTATTTAACAATATATACAACTTAACGAATTGTAAATTCATTAATATGGAACACGGTAAAGATTTTTATGTTCCTGGTTTTTATTATTATATTATATAGTATTTTAGTTAATTTGTTTTTATTTCTAATTGGGATCTACAAAAGTAGAATTTTCAATAGAAATATAGATTATTTTGTAATTTATTTTCTTCGTTTTGGAATAGCTCCCTTCTTTTTGGGATCTATTGTAGTACTAGTTGAAGTACCAGGGATATTATCTACATCCGTAATTGGAGTAGAATGAGAAGGATAGAATATATTTCTTGGATAAGTTCTCTGAGAATATGAAGGAGTATTGTATTGTAGAGAACTAGTAAATTTGGGAGATAATTTAGGTGGAAGCTTGGGTGGAAGCTTTGGTGGTAATTTAGGAGGTAACTTTGGAGGAAGTTTTGGTGGTAACTCTGGAGGTGAGTCATCATAGGGGAATTGTTCCAATACTTCAGAAACAGATCTAGAACGTACACGAGGATTCGGAGTCCAAGATATTGTAGAAGGATCTATCTCATAGAAAGAAAGAGTATCGGGATTCACAGGAGGGGGAGACTGCTGTCTGGCATGACTACGCAATCGCATAGGTGAAGAATCCCGAGGACCATGGAATTGAGGATGTGGACGATAAGAAGGATCTTTACGTCTGTCATCTCTAACATTTACTTCTTCAGGAAAAGAAGGGGAGGTATCTACGTTCGGATACTCATCGTAATAACGAATAGGTGGTGGAAGTGCAATAGCACCATTATCAGGTTCATCTGGTGAGGATGGTGGATTACTATCATGCATAGAAGTTCTTCTAGAAAGAAGAGGCGAACTATGAAGTGAAGTAGAACCAGATGCATATAGAGTACGAGGAGAGGATAGTTGGGGAGAACTAAGGAAATGTTCCTCCTCAGAGAATAGGTAGTAAAACGGATCAAAAATTTTTGAATTCGTGGGGATTGCAACAAGATGGAATGCCTGCGACTGACGAAGGAATTCTCTTGTGTGTTTAGTTGATTGCTGCAGGAGGTGGTATTGTCTCGAGTAGAAGCATAGATAGGGAAGCTGAGATCTGCGGGAGATCTCTCT
>JABUQX010098012.1:25000-27500 GCA_015478945.1 Trachelipus rathkii | reverse complement strand
TTTTTCTAAAGAGTTTATAATGTGTTTTTGTTTTCAATCGGCCTTGAAGTCAACTATCTATGTGCTTTGTATACAGTGAACTTCATTGCAGTAGTTCTCCGATAGAACTCTTAGTTTGGCGGCTGCCAAAACTGCTGAAGCAATCACGGAAGGCGTACCCGTTGATATTTAGTTGCAGACAGCACATCAAAAAACAATTGCAGAAATTAAAAGAAATATTACAGCAATTTTGAGGATCAAAATTTTCTGTGAAACCCATGACTTACCTTTATGAGGTATAGGCCTTCATGAGGGAATTTTTGAAGACCTGCTTAAACTTCGAATAGAAAGTGGTGATGTGGAATTGAAAGAACATATTCAAGGACATTCAAGGACACGATGATTCAAAATGAAATTAATTTGTGCGTTATTATCGCAAAAATACATGATTGTCGCGGATGCAAATAAATTTGGTGTCTACTCCATATTGGCCGATGAAATTGCAGATTTGTCAGGCAATGAACAATTACCTATAGGATAAAGGTTTTTCGATCTTGAAAAAATGAATGTTCGAAAAGAATTTCTGGGGTTTGAAATTCTTGAAGGGATGGATGGTAAAACCACCGCCAAAAAAATTGATTTGTTTTTAGATAAAGAAGGTTTGGATCCGTGTCTATGGGTTGGTCAAGGGTACGATGGCTGCTCGGCATTCTCTGGGAAAGAACATGGCGCTTAAAAGAAACTGCGGGAAGAATATAAAAAAGGATTATATTTTCACTGTCTAAGCCATCGGGTTAATTTGGTCATTAATTACCTAAACATTATTCCGGAAATTCGAAATACTATTGCCACAATAAAAGACAAACTTTATTAGAGACTCCACCCTAAGAAGAAAATACATTCCCGAATTGCCTAAACGTTATGAAACCCGTTGGACTCAAAAAATATCATAGTATTGCTATTTTCCATTAATATATGATAATAATCGTTGAAGAGTTAGAAAAATTGTCAAAGGAAGGCAACAATCAAACAAGAAAAACAGTTTTCTATTATACTGTTCGACAACAAAACTCAATTTCATTATTACCTCTTCAGTAATAGCCAAATATTTTGCTTTAGTTTGAACCAGTTGCTAACATTATTCAAACAAAAAATTCAGTGTTCTAATCATGTCCAAAGAATTTTGAAAGTTGTCAAATACCACTGTAAAACTGCTAATTAAATAATTGCTGATCTGCTTTTATCAGCAATGTTATTACGGCAGAGTTCTTAGTAGATCTTGCTGCACCTAGAAAAGTAAAATCCCAACAACATAAAGCAAATCATCCTGCTAAAACTTCTGCTGAATATTGGAAGGGTTCTGCACTTGTTCCTTATCTAGACTCGCTTTCATCCTCTTTAGAGACTAGATTTTCAGAAAACAGCGTGCCAGCTTTTCATCTTTTTCATTTTCTTATGTTTGGTGCTCCCGTAGGCAGTTTGCGTGAGAGAGTAAAATACTTTTCAGAGTTTTATAATCTTGATATCAACAAAATTCATACCGAAACTGACGTATACCTTGTGGCTGGATAAAAAAATAAATTAACAAAAGTTGAAAGACTTGAAACGTACTGAAGTTATTAAAGAAGCCAACCCCTTTTTTCCTCAAATCAAAAACCTGTCTATTAATTGTACTGGTGGTATCGTGTTCAAAAAGTACTATTGAAAAGTCTTTCAGCACTCTGCGAAGAGCAAAGATTTGGCTAAGAAACACAATGAAGAAAGACAGGCTTAATGGACTATGTAGGATGAGTATTCATAGAAATTAGTAAGTGAAAAAATGAACGAATTAGAAACAAATGCAATTGCGAAATTCGCTGGAAATCCAAGGTGTCTAATGCTAGATTAGATTTAATATTAGTTACCACTCAGGACTCAATACTCGCCAGCCTCCATCAAGGGCATAAATAACTCAACCTTTGCTAGCCCCTAAGTCAAATCCTGCACACACACACACACACACACACACACACACACACACACACACACACACACACACACACACACATATATATATATATATATATATATATATATATATATATATATATATATATATATATATATATATATATATATATATATATATATATATATATATAATATATATATAGAACAACATATATATATATAACATATATAGTAACTATATATATATACTGCTATATATATGCTGCTGCTCTTTATATTAATAGCAGCACCTTATATCCGTATTCTTTGCTTATCGTGGAGATCCTGCCTATAGCCCATGTAATAATATAATAATATGTATATATATATATATATATATATTAATAATAATATATACATATGTATATATATAATATAATATATATATATATGTAATCACTCAACCTTTGCCTTAAATGAATCTTTTTACAGCCCATACATATATATATATGTTTATAAACATATCTATATATATCTATATATAATATATATATATATATATATATATATATATATATACTGTATATATATG
>JABUQX010098012.1:7500-15000 GCA_015478945.1 Trachelipus rathkii | reverse complement strand
TTCAGAGTTTTTTAGGTGGGAGGGTGAAATATGTCCAAGTAATGGTTTTAGTTGTTTGGACAGCCATGAGGAGAGTTTATATGTAACTGAATTAATGTTGGAGATTATAGGTCTGACAGGGATGTTGTTTTTATGTGTTTTAGGAACACCGTAGAATTGAGGTATGCGGGGTAGTTTGGGTTTTAGATCAGGAAGAAGGTTTGGGTGATCTTTAATGATGAGTTTAAGTTTGTGATTGAAAGTGTTGTGTGAATTTTGAAGAGGGTTTTTATTGAGTAAAGTGTATGTATAAATATACATAAAAATATATTTGAATATATACTATATATATATAAATATATATATATATATATATATAATATATATATATATATATATATATATATATATATATATATATATATATATATATATATATATATATATATATATATATATATATATATATATATATATATATATATATATATATATATATATATATATAAGCTTATCTATTTTCATATGCCTTCAGTGAAGCAGAAAAAAAACAAAAAAATATTTCTTTTTACGTTTCGTTAATATTATTGCAAATTCAGAATCTTAAACTGCATTTATTTCACAGGTTTACCAACTTTACATAGCATAAATTATTTTGAGGGATGTGGTTTAAAACAGGTCATATATATATATATATATATATATATATATATATATATATATATAAAAAATATATATAAAAATATATATATATATAGATATATATATATATATATATATGCCATATATGTCTAAATAAGTTACCAATAACAGTATTAAATTTAAATTGAATTTTCATTTATTTTAAAATTTTTCCATTTTTTTTAATATCTTAAATATTTATTAAGATATTAAATAATGTTTAAAGTATGTCAGATACTTTAACTATATTAATATATTAAAATTTATATATTACAATTTTGTACCTCAAGAATTTTAGGCAGTAGTATACAATAGGTACTACTAAACTATCCATATTTTGTCTCGCATTTGCGAATATATATATATATATATATTAAAATTAAAATATATATATATATATATATATATATATATATATATATATATATATATATATATATATATATATATATATATATACTATATATATATATATATATATATATATATATATATATATATATATATATATATATATAACTGCTATTCTTATATATATATATATATATATATATATATATATATATGCTATATATATATATAGATGTAGCGGATAGTGATTTTCACTATCCGCGGATGCGGATAGTAAAAATCACTATCCGCGGATTGCTGATGCGGATAGCGGATAGTTAAGTTTTTAGAGTTTAGCCACGAACTTTATATATATATATATATATATATATATATATATATAGCTAATATATGTATATGTAGCCTTGTATGTATATATATGTAGCAATATCTGTAACATATAGCTAATATAACATATGCTATAATATATGTATATGTTTACGCATATGTATATATATATGTATGGCATAATAACAATAATAATAATATTATATTATAATAATATAATATAATAATATATAATATATAATAGCATATATATAAATAATAATAATATATATACAAATAATATATATATATATATATACATATATTTTGCTATAATAATAATAATAATAATAACCAATAATATATATATATAATAATATATATATATATAATAATAATATGTATAATAATAATAATATATAATAACAATATAATATATATATATATATATATATAGCATATGTATGTATATATAACTGCTGCAATTAAACTTATTATAAATATATGTATATGTATATATGCTAGCATAATAACAATAGCCTTAGTAGCTAATAATATGTAATAATATAACATAATATAATAACAACTAATATATAATAATATATGCTAGTATATATATATGCTATCAACTATCTTCAACCAACCAATATGTATAACCAATAATACCAGTAATATATACACCCTGTTACCACGGTGCAGGACACTTGGACCCAACTCTTTTGCACCCCACAAACCTCTTTCCCAAGCCTCCACCAATTTGGAAAGGTTATATATTAATGCTTGAAATTAATAATTCTCAAATTATGGTTCAAAAACAAAAGCTTCCGAAGCCCTTTCAGGGGAGAGTTTGCTTATCTTTTCGTCCTAAATGAGATCTGCACCACTGAAAGACGCTCACTAGCTACACTTGTTGAAGGGCATGCTAAGAATTCCCTGACGACTTCTGCAAGATGTGGAAAACTTTTACAATTGTCATTCCACAAGACCAGTGGATCTTTATCTGATTCCAAGCTTTTTCTCTTTTGATATTCTTCGATCAATGATAGAGTGTCTTTTGACACCTCTGAACAAGACTCTTCATCGCTGCTAGAAGCCAAATGAACGTTCATGGATTCAGCAATGATCGCTAACAGATGGTAATTGCGTGCCTGTTTGTGTGATCTTTTGCTTTTTATTGGCACAGTGTTATTCTGCCTTCAGCAGCATTTCATCACATAGGCATCCTAAATTAATTTTAACCCTCTGTAAAGCACTTGGTAGAAATTATGTTTTGTATCTAGGATTTAGAAAAGTTGCTATTGCTGTACATGCATCATCGTTTTGCAGAGTTTGATCGAAATCTATTATATATCTATAGCACATGTGTGCTTCTGTCATTCTTGAAAGTCTCTTTCTATTATTAATATATATATATATATATATATATATATATATATATATATATATATATATATATATATATATATATATATATATATATATATATATATATATGCTGCTATGCTGCTATATATATATATATATATGGGTAGAGCTGCGTTTCTCATCATTCTTGATGAATCTATCACTATCCGCAAAATTTAATGAGGGTGGGTGCGGATGCTGATAGTGAAAAATGATGCGGATATCCGCATATGCGGATGCGGTTATCCGCTACACCTCTAATATATATATATATATATATATATATATATATATATATATATATATATATATATATATATATATATATATATATATATATATATATATATTTTTATATCTTCATGCTAATATATATATATATAGGTGGGCACGATAACGAAAAGTGTTATCGCGATAACCGATAAATCGATAACAAAAACCTTATCATCGATAACCGATATCCGATAACTCGTGATAAAAATATCGCCGATAAGGCGATAACCGATAAATCGATAAATCCAAATTTTTATGTATTTCATTTTATTATAAATAAAATGTTAAAAAAAAAAAACACGACTTTGGTTTTTAAGAAAATGTTAAAAATAAATTTATTACATCTTTTCACCTATTTTATAGATTATAATATAAAATTTTCAGTTTTCTTTACCGACACGTACCCAGAAAATATGGGAATGTTGCTACTTGCTTTATATAACTTGTAAAACTTTGGATATCTTATTAAATAAATTTAAATTTTTTTCCCCTTTTCTCAGTGTTTCTTATAATAAAATTTTATTTTCTAATTTATGCTCTGATGTTATAGATTCTATAATGTATGTAAAAAGCCAAAGATAAAGGTTAATAAAGGATTTGAAATGAAATCAAAGAATTAGTTAATTACAATTTGTCAATATAAAAATATAAATACTAGGTTCTGGCCTTCTGCAGCATTTGTATGTTCCCCTTCATAAACATGAGCATATTAAAGTTTTCATCTGACAGAGAATTCCTCTTGGCTCTGTAGATATTTTTGCCAAGGGAGAACAATCGCTAGACGGCATTGCAGTATTGTACCTTATGAAGAGATCAATGAGCACCTTCTCATTGTTAAAAGCTAGGTCTGACAGGCTGTCTGTCGATTTCGCCTGCAGCCACTTATTTACAATGAGAGCAGCTTTACTCTTGATTGATCTTTGATGACGTTGACCTTGAGTTAGTTCAGTGTAATCATCAGCATCACAGATGCTTGAGTAGTAGTCCTTCTCTTCCATATCCTCTCCCTCGCTGCTGCTGGTACTGTTGGCGCTCTCGAGTTCGGTACGCCGCAATAACTCTTCCACCTTCTATATCGTTATAAAATATCGATATATATATATATATATATATATATATATATATATATATATATATATATTTCTCTATATATATACCTGCTGCATATACCTGCTGCTTAACTATATATGCTGTATGCTACTCTCTCCCTATTTCTTTCTTTCTTTCCTCTCCCAGGAAGGATTCTTCATACTGTCAGCCGCGCAAACATCTTTCTCCAGACATCCCTCTCCTGCACTATTCCTCTTCTCTTCAACACTCTCATTTTTGGTAGCTGACATCTTTCCAGAGAGTCTTCCACCGACTCCGCCCATCTCTTCTTCGGTCTTCCCCTTGGTCTTCTGCCCTCTGGTATCCATTCCCATCTTCTTTTCGGCATTCTCTCCTGCTCCATCCTCTCCAGATGTCCCCTCCAGCTCAATCTCCCCACATCCATCTTCAGTATCATCTTCTTCATCCCTATATCTTCTCTAATTACTTCATTCCTTATTCTATCTCTCCTACTCTTTTCAATCATAGTTCTTAATACCCTCATCTCCGCCGCTTGTATTCTACTATCCTCTCTTCTCGTTGTTGTCCATGTTTCCGCTCCGTACAGCAGTGTTGGAGTCAGTATACTGTTAAAAATCACTTTTTTAACCTCTATTCCGATGTTTCTATCTTTCATCATTGGGTATACCGCTTTCATAACTAATCCATACTTTTCCATTCTTCGCGTAATCTCTCCTCCACTTCCTCCGCTTCTGTTAAAACATCCTCCGAGATAATTGCAGGTATTTACCGCCTTCACCTCATCCTCTCTCACCATCATCCTCATCCCCTCCTCATTTCCTAAGGTTACTGTTAATATATCTGTCTTCTGTACGTTCATCTTCATCCCTCCAACTCCTCCGCAAACAACTCTATCACCTCTCGAATCGTCTCCTCTCTCTCGCTTCAACATGCCGGATCGTTTGCATATGCCATTATGTCCCCTTCAAATTCTCCCAGTCTCTTTCACTTTCCTTATCACCACGTTTAAATATAATATAAACAGCAGTGGCGATAAAACACTCCCCTGCTTCACTCCTGTTTTCACCTCAAACCATCTATCGTTCTCGCACTCAGTTCTAACATTACAACTGCATTTCTCATAAATACTTTCTATTGCCTTCTTTAATCTACCCTTCACACCATAATTCCTCTCCATAGCTCTGCAGAGCTTTTTCCTTGGCACCGAATCAAATGCCTTTTGCAGATCGATGAAAGCTACAAAGAATCTCTTGCCATATTCCAGCATCTTCTCCGAGACCATTCTTAGTGTGAATAAGAGGTTCGTCGTTCCTCTTCCTCTTCTATACCCGTACTGCTCTTCTCCGAGTCTCGGCTCTACCTTCTCTCTCAACCTCCTCTCCAATATTCTTTCGTATATTTTTGCCAGATGGTCCATCAGTGAAATACCTCTCCATCAGTGATATATATATATATATATATATATATATATATATATATATATATATATATATATATATATATATATATATATATATATATACTTTTTTTTTATATAAATTTTTTAATATATATATATATATAATCTATATATATATATATATATATATATATATATATATATATATATATATATATATATATATATATATATATATATATATATATATATATATATATATATATATATATATATATATATATATATATATATATATAACAAAACCTAAAATTAATCAATCAACAACGTTTAATTACCGAGATAGCAGATAACCCGAAACCGTTATCGCGATAAATTATCGCCATATAGTTATCGGTAGTTTGGAACAAAAATTATCGCGATACCGATTATCGGTAAAAGATTTTATCGGATAACAGATAACCCGAAACCGTTATCGCGATAAATTATCGCGATAATTTATCGCGATAACGCCCACCTATATATATATATATATATATATATATATATATATATATATATATATATATATATATATATATATATATATATATATATATATAAATTATATTAAATATATAAATATTACACAATTTTCTCTTTAAGAATTTTAGGCCTTAGTAGTACAATAGGTACTACTAAACTATCCATAATTTGTCTCGCATTTGCGAATATATATATATATATATATATAATAATAATATAATATATAATATATATATATATATATATATATATATATAATAATATCTATATATATATTTATATATAATACTTTTATAATATATACATTTCATAACGCATTAACTGTTAGCCAGTGCAATATGCATTGATTTAACTATTTAGTTTAAATATCGATATATAACAATATGAGTACACATAACTATATAATAATATATGTCATTTTAATAATAATATATATATATATATATATATATATATATGCTTTTGAGGAATTTATACAGTAAACAAATTTACATTGAAGATATGAAAAAATCAGAAATTAATAAATTTATTTGGATTAAAAAATATTTCGATTTTAAATTGAAAAAATATTAAAAATCATCATTAAATTTATGATTCTAAACTGAGGTGTGTAGCATTTAAACAAATGAAACGTATTCTTTTCGCCAAATTTAACCTGTTTTATCAATATTTCAAAATTTGAACATTGATACATAGATCTTCAGTTCTAAGCGCAAAGGTTGAACTTCAAATGAACACATTCAGGACATTACCCGTGAAAGGGCTATTGCAAACATCTTCTAAAGACTGGGAACCCCCCCTCCAGATGTTTAGTTTTTTCTTCCCATCAAGTGGTACATTTGTATATTATACTGGTGTTGAGTGTTTATATGTAATGCAAATAATGTTAAAGTTAATAGTGATAGTGATAATAAAATAATTAATGATATGCTTTTGATAGCAGTGTTAGAGTTGGTGAAAGTAGTAATTATAATATCAACTTAATGTTAGTGATATTAATTAATAATGCCAATATTGGTAGTGATATGCAAAATTGTATATGTTTGGTGTGTGAGTATGTATGTGTATATGTATATATTTATGTATATGTATGTGTGCATGTATTTAAGTATATATGTATATATCTATATATTTTTTTGGATATTTTATATTTATTTAAAAGCGCCCGATAGCTCAGTGGTAGAGCACTCGCCTTACAAAGCGAGGGTCCCAGGTTCGCAACTGGTCGGGTGGGAGAATGTGAGCTATTCTCTCCTTGGGCTTGGCTTCGTCCTGCTCAGATGTTAATTGAGTACGCCCCTCCTAGATTAGGGCCCTGCCCGTGAGTGGTGGTGGTATCTGTATATATATATATATATATATATATATATATATATATATATATATATATATATATATATATATATATATATATATATATAATATATAGTATATATAATATATAATTGCCAATTGCGCTTCATCTAATATAGTAATAATACTAGCAATATATATATATATATATGCTAGCC
>JABUQX010098012.1:0-2500 GCA_015478945.1 Trachelipus rathkii | reverse complement strand
GAAGTTGGCCGCTCGATAATTTTTGAAAACTTTTATATTTTGCATGGAGTTAATGTTATCCCTGGAGACAAAACCACCATTCGTTTTTGTAGATTTACTCTGGTTGTAACAGGGTGAGCCAAAATGTTTGACCAGGTGGAGCAAAATTTATCACTTATTAGAGGTAACATTTTAAGTCATATCTCCATATTGGTAATTCTTATACCAAAGTTCATAGAGAGTGATTTGTTAGGGATACTTTAAGGTACATTTGGCTTTTTATGTTTTTTTTTGGCAAAATAATATTTCACCATGAAAATGAATCCGAAAAATTGTGATAAAAATCGAAGAAATTTCCATTTTCGTGGGTGTATTATTAAAAGAAGGAAATAATTTAACGCTATGAAATTTGGTGTGATGATACATACTGAAGTATGGTTTAACCTAAATCTTATTTGAAGTTTGGTGAATATTTTTAAAAAAATTTACAGGGTGTCCAAAAAATCAATTTTTCGGAAAATCGGTAACTTTGAACCTTAATATCTCTGATGGGGTAAGTGCTAAAAATCTGAAAATTTCACACATTATACTACTACCATAGATGTTCCTTCACCTGCAATATTGACTTTGGTATTTGCTTGGTTTAAGAAATACAGCCCTTCAAAAATGCCAAAAAAAATTTTTTTTTAAGTTGTGTTATGATACCTATTATTATAGTTATTATAGTTCAAGACAATACATAGACAAATGAAATAGTGTGGCATCAAGGAGAAATGAAAACAATGTTAAAAAAATTTAATTTTAAGGTTAATATACATAAGAATGTACCATTATATCTACTGTAAATGACAAAATTAACTAAATAACTTGAAAAATTTATCTATATATATATATATATATATATATATGCTGCTGCTGCTGCTATATATATATGCTATGTAACTATATAAAAAAAATATATATATATATATATATATATATATATATATATATATATATATATATGTACCGTAGTCGGTACATAGTATAAAATTTATAAAGGATATATGTAAGTGCTACAAAGATTTCTGGTACACAGATATAAGAAATCTTGTACAAAGCAAGTCCTGTATGCGAAATAACTGTTTCATTCCTTTTTTTGTATTATCAAGGTCACCGAGGTGATTCTGTCACCAACGGCGTGCCATGGGGAGAGAGCCAGTTATGAAAAAGAGATCGGAGAGCCAACATCTTGACACTCTCTCGGTCCAAAAATTGATACTTTAATGGTAATCATATTTAAGGTATTTAAAAATTAAATTTTGAACAGTGAAATATCTTAATGTGTGTTCATGTAAAATAGTCATTAGACATAATTAATAAAGAAATAATTAAAGAAGCGTTTCGCTATTCCAAAACTATTTTATTATTTGCTATATCAAAGTGATCTCTTAAATAGGGCCAATTAATCATTATAGAGATCAATCTTTGTACATACATATATATATATATATATATATATATATATATATATATATATATATATATATATATATATATATATATATATATATATATATATATATATATATATATATATATATATATATATATATTTCATAGGTATGATTATAACATAAAAAAAACCTTTAAATGCAAAATAATAAAATTGTGCAGTATATACCGGTTTATATATATATATATATATAAACCGGTATATGCTACTCAATTTGATATTTTGCATTTGCATGTTATGTCATGCATGAGTAACAACAGTAGCTGCAACAACCTTAATAGCAACCCAGCTTAATAACCTTATATAACTCTTCTTTAACGCTAATAATATGTATAATATATATATGTATATATATATATATATATGCTCTTAATATAATATATATGTACAAGAAGCAGTCTCTATATTGAACCAATTGGCGCCTATTTAAGAGATCGCTTTGACAACAATAAGGACTGAATTAGCGAAGACGCGCAATTATTTCTTTGTAGTATGTCTATTGATATTTGTGAACACACGTGGAATATTTCGTTCAAAATAAATTGCTTTTAAACTACCCAGCAGAAAAGTATGATTACCGATAGAAACATTCATCCGAAATTCTCAGATATATGATCTTAACTTTGGCTCTCTCCCATGGCACTGGATGATGGTCACCTCCGACGACACGATAATACGAAAGGCATTATTTCACGTACGAAACTTTGCTGTGCAACATATCTGTGTGCCGAAAATCTTTGTAACATCGCACAGAGGCCATGCTATGTGCCGACACATTACATATATATATATATATATATATATATATATATATATATATATATATATATATATATATATATATATATATAATATATATATATATATATATGTATATATAGATAAATTTTTCAAGAGTTATTCGGTTAATTTTGTCATTCCCCAGTAAGATTCTTCACACCTATTAACGCAAAGTCGCAGATGACTATTTGATCTCATGTACATTGATGGCCGGACCTGCTAGGTAATCATAGCCAACAAAAAAAG
>JABUQX010098011.1:0-7500 GCA_015478945.1 Trachelipus rathkii | reverse complement strand
ATATATATATATATCAGAGGTGGGCACTCCGCTCTTAAGACATAAAAGACATAAAGACATAAAGAGTATAGAGACAGTAAAAAGCCACATGGGCCTATCGAGATGTCCGCTCGGAGCGGACTACCAGAATAGGTGCGGACTGTGGAGGTGCGGAGTCGTCGGGTTAAGGGACGGTGCGGATCAAAAAAGTTTAAGCTCTTTTGTTCCGCACCTTTTTAAAAAATGAAAATATAGTTTACTTATTAAGAATTCTTATTGGTTATAATAAAGAAATATAATTTTTATTTTAAGTTTATACTTTTAGCCTAAGACTTATTGTTTTTTAATAATTAAACTTCCAAAAATAATATCAACCTCCTTAAAAGTACCATACATAATAAATAACATTTAAATTGATTTTATAGACTGAATAGCTATTACCCTCATCTATAACTTTAATTATATTATTACTATAATAACTAGGCAAGTAGTTTGGGGACAGTCTCACCTCCATCACCCTTTTCGATATGAAGGAATAGAGATAGAGGTCTGAAACTTGGAATATAATCTATATATGGGGTGACGAATCCGTAACTCCCCAAGTCTGTAGGATGTATAAGTAGAGGGGGTCACCCTGAGAGCGTAAAGCCAAGCATGCCTGCGTTTATACCCTTTTGGCTTTCCAAACCCGAGATTGAGTTAGGCCTAACGGCTAATCATCGAGCCAGGTGTTCAATGCGCGTGAGAGAGAGAGCGAGCGAGCGCGCGCGCGTGCGCATACACATATCCAATGTTATTATTATTATTATTATTATTATTACGTCGAAGATTCGATTTCCGAAGGAAATCGAATCTGAGTCGAAAAACGATCCCTGTAAGGGATCGTTTTTTTACGCACTCCGACTTTGCGTTCCGCCGCGGTTTCTTCTTCGCATCCGGTTTTGACTCCGACGCCGATTGCCAGCCAGCCCGCGAGAACTTAACGCATCGTGCTAAAATTTGGAGAGTGGTTAGATGATGAGGTAACCTCATTGTATACGAAGTTACGTCCCCGTGGGTCCCCCGAAGGGGGACCCCACCCCATAAAAAAATTAAATTGATCGTATAAAGCTGAAATTTGGTGAGAGGATTCAGAGTTGAGTTTCTAGAAAGAATTGGTATTGGAATCTGATGAGTTGGCTCCGGCACCGGTGCTGGAGCCGCTGCGGTGCTTAGTTAATAAACATTCGTATAACAACAATATTGGTGTGCTCATATAGGTTATCGAGGTCGTAGAACTTGAATATGATGGTTATAAGTCCATATAGGGTGTCTAGGACTCCCCACAGAATGGGATTCTGCCCCAAACCTGAAATATTGACATAGAACGACGAAACTTGGTATACATCTTTCTTATGATCTATCCTCGATACAGAAAAGAAAAATTAAAAAAAATTAAAAAAAATTAAAAATTAAATTAAAAATTTAAAATTTTAAAATTAAAAATTTTAAAAATTTAAAAAATTTAAAAATTTTTTTTTTAAAAAAACTTAAAAAAAATTCACGTTTTTTATATAAATCAAACACCCTCTAAAGCCTCTGGAGCCTCTGGAGCCTCTGGAGCCTCTAGAGCCTCCTGTGCCTCCAGATCCTTAGCCTCCTCAGCATCCCCCGCCTTACGACCCTCCACATCTATGATCTATTGACTCATGTCATATTTTGTATATATTAACACAAAACTTTCATTTTATTTTTTGTTTTATATGGGTTAAACAGTTTGTTTTTACTAAAATTTACGCTTTTCATATTTATAACTTAAGAAATTTGTGTTTTTACATACCCTAAACCTGTAAATCGGTAAATCAAACCACCCACCCCTCCACATCCCTACCCCAATCCTGGATATTTATACATTAACATAGTAATATTTAACAAAATTTTATCATAACTTTGTCTGATTATTATACTGACCAATGAATATATGCTAACGTAACAAAGTTTTCATATCAATAAAGCAAACATAACATCATCTGAACTATGAATATAATGTACACTCACAGATCTAACACATCTTAAACATGAATAAACAGCTAACATTACCAAAGTTCCCCACATCAATAAAGCAAACATAGCATCAATTAAACTACGAATATAATGTACAATAACAAAACCTAACATACCTTACGCTCGAATAAACTGTTAACAATAACAAAGTTCCATATTTAACAACACTAAAGTACCTAACATTGCGTACAGAACGAACATGCGTGAAACTGATGCGGAAAATATTCATTTAACAAATCAGTAGCACACTGTGATTGTTTATTTTTTCAAATTTTTAATTTCATTTCTTTAAAACTTTTTGTTCTTAAAAAACTTTTATTTATTTATAAACTTTTTTTTTTTAAAAAACTTTTATTAAAACTTTTTGTTTTTAAAAAACTTTTATTTAAAACTTTTTGTTTTTAAAAAACTTTTATTTATTTTTATTTTTTTTTCTTTAAAACTTTTTATTTTTAAAAAACTTTTAACTTTATTTCTTTAAAACTTTTTATTTTTTTTTAAAAAAAACTTTTAATTTTAACTTTATTTCTTTAAAACTTTTCGAACTTTCATTTATTTTTGTTTTATATGCTTTAAACAGTTTGTTTTTACTAAATTTTTACGCTTTTCATATTTATAACTTAAGAAATTTGTGTTTTTACATACCCTAAACATGTAAATCAGTAAATCAAACCACCTACCCCTCCCCCATCCCTACCCAAATCCTGGATATTTATACATTAGCATAGTAATATTTAACAAAATTTTATCATAACCTTGTCTAATTATCATACTGATCAATGAATATATGCTAACGTAACAAAGATCCATACTTAACAACAATAAAGTAAACTAACATTGATGCAGAACTGAACTTACTTACACTTTTTCTAACATATCACTGATATTTTTACATTAACATAGTAATATTTAACAAAATTTTATCATAACCTTGTCTAAATATCATACTGATCAATGAATATATGTGCTAGCTAAACAAAAGTTCATATCAATAAAGCAAAAAGCATCACCTTGAACTTACGAACATATTAACGTAACATTCACAAACCTAACCACATCTGAAACATGAAAAACAGTTAACATTAACAAGCTTCATACTTACAACAGTAAAGTAAAATAACATGATGGCGCGGAACGTAAACCTACTTACACTGTTTTCGGAACATTCACTGATGTTTTTACATTAACATAGTAACATTTAACCAAAAATTTATAAAACCTTGTGTAAGTATCTTACTGATCAATGAATATTGCTAACGCTACAAGTTTTCATATTAATAAAGCAAACATAGGATCATATGAACTACGAATATAACGTACACTCAACAATCCTAACACATCTTATACACGAATAAGCAGTCAACATTAACAAGTTCAATACTTAACAACTGCGGACATAACTAACATTTGCTTACAATACGTACTTATTCACACTTTCCAAACATATACTCTAACATATCATTATGATTTTTTGCCGAACATAGAACATTTAACAAAAATTTTATCACAATCTTGTGTAATTATTATTACTGACCAACGAAAATACGCTAACGCAGCAAAGATTTTTCACATCAATTAAAGCTAACATATCATAACCTGATGCAACAATATAATGTATAACATCAAATCGAACATACCCTAGGCCTGAATAAATCACTAACATTAGGAAAGTTAATAGCTTAACAACAGTAAAGTAACTACCGTTTCATACAAAAACGACCTATTCATACTTTTTCAACATATCTCTAACATATCATTCTTATTTCGTATTAACACTGTAATATTTTGCATCACCGTACCTAATTATCATTACTATTCAACGAATATATGCCAACGTACCAAAGTTTTTGGCTAACAAAGCTAAAACATATCATAGTCTGAACCAGGAATATAACATACACGAAAAACCTAACATACTTAAACACAATAAAACAGCTACATAACAAAGTCAATACTTAACAACAGGTGAAGTAACTAGCAAACATATAGAACGTTGCCTTTCACATCTTTTTTTTTTTTGTTTTTTTATTTTAAAAACTTTTATTTTTTTTAACTTTATTTCTTTAAAAACTTTTTTGTTTCAAAAAAACTTTAGCTATTTGTAAATTTATTTCTGTAAAACATTTTAGTTTTTGTTTTGTTTTTTAAAAAAAACCTTTTTAATTTTTAACTTTATTTCTTAAAACTTTTTGTTTTACTAAAATTTTTTATTCTGTTTATGTTTATAACGTAAAAAAATTGTGTTTTTTACATACCCTAAAACGGTAAATCACTGAATCAGTAAATCAAACAACCCCGTACCTCCCCCCTACCCGTCTCAACCCTGATCTATTGGGGGTATTGATCTATTGATTGTTGACTCCAGTCATATTTCGAGTATCATTTTGGATAAGCATAGCATAAAAAATATGTTCTTTTATACTAAACCTCGAATATATGCTGACAATAACAAAGTTTCACATCAATAAAGCTAACATAACAAAACCTGATGTAAGAATATAATGTATAACATCAACCTAACATACCTTAAACACAATAAACATTTAACATTAACAAAGTCAATACTTAACAACAGTAAAGTAACTAGCAAAACATTTAGAACGTTGCCCTTCACATCTTTTTTTCTTTTTGTTTTAAACTATTTATTTATTTTAACTTTATTTCTTTAAAACTTTTTTTTTTTAAAAACTTTTAAGCTATTTTTAATTTTATTTCTTTAAAACTTTTTAGTTTTGTTTTTTTTTTTTTAAAAAACTTTAATTTTTAACTTTATTTCTTTAAAACTTTTTGTTTTTTCTAAAAATTTTAATACTTTTATGTTTATAACTACTAAAAAAATTACATTTTTACATAAACTAAACCAGTAAAGGAAGTAAAACAAGTTTTCACATTCAAAAAGCTAAAACATACATAACCTGATGCAAGAAATTATAATGTATAACATCAACCTAACAAAAATACCATACTTGGCAACAGGAAATTAACTGACGTTGCTTACACCCTACCCATATTCACCCACTTTTTTCAAACAGATCTCTAAAATATTCACTGATATTTTACATTAACATAGTAACATTTAACAAAAATTTATCATAACATACTCGCCAACAAATATATGTTGACGTACCAAAGTTTTTCACATCAATAAAGCTAACATATCATATCCTGAACTAGGAATATAACGCACAATGACAAAACCTAACATACCTTATGATCGAATAAAGAACTAACATTAACAAAGTTTCATACTTAACATCACTAAAGTACACTAACAGTGCTTGCAGAATGATCATGTACGAGGCTGATGTGGGTCCTATTTCACTAGAGTTATCAGATACAAGTCGAGAAAATGTTCAAACTCCTCCCACTTTTCGAAATATTACGCAATACCAATGATTCTTGTATGGTTCGTTTTTCGAAACATTTTACGCAATACCTATGATTCTTGTTTGGTTTCGTTTTCGATCTAACATATGAACGTTAATCTTACAACTACATAGTAACATTTAGCAAAAAATTTATCACAACATTGGTTATTATCATACAGACCAGCGAAAGTATGCTAACATTAATAAAGTTTTCACATAAATAAAAGCTACATAGTCATCTAAAACTAAGAAAGATAATGCCAATAGACAACATAACCAGCATTCTTAAGCAGGAATAAACTGTAAAGCATTAACAAAGTTCAACACTTAACACCAATAAAGCAACTAACATGGTAAGCAAAACGTAACCTAATCTTACTTTTTCAAGCATAACTCTGAACATATTAACGTTAATCTTACACGAACATTAGTAACATTTAGCAAAAATTTATCACAACATTGGTTAATTATCATACAGGACAGCCGAAAGTATGCTAACATAATTAAAGTTTCACATTTAATAAAAGCAACATAGCATCAACTGAACTAAGAAATTAATGCCCAAAGACAAACATAACACATTCTTAAGCAGGAATAAGAAGTCAACATTAACAAAGTTCCACACTTAACACCAAATAAAGCAACTAACATGGTATGGAAAACGTAACCTAATCTTACTTTTCAAGCATAACTCATAACATATTAACGTTAATCTTACACTAACATTGGTTAACAATTAACTAAAATTTCTCACAAACATTGGTTAATTATCATAGAGACCAGCGAAAGTATGCTACATAATAAAGTTTCCACATTAATAAATCTAAACATTAGCATCAACTGAAACTAAGAAAAATAATGACCCAAAGACAAAACATAACACATCTTAACGCGAAGGAATAAGCCAGTCAACATTAACAAAGTTCATACTTAACACAAGTAAAGCAACTAAAACATTGGTATGACAAAACGTAACTTATTCTTCATTTTTCAAGCATAAACTCTAACATGATTAACGTAATTTTACACTAACACAAGTAACATTTAACTAAAAATTTTCACAACATTGTTAATTTAATCATACAGAAGCTGCCGAAAGTATAGGCTAACGTAAAACAAAGTTTCCACATTCAATAAAGCTAACATAGCGTAACCTGAACTAAGAAATTAATGCACAAAGACAAACCATCACAACTTACACACAAATAAACTGTTAAACATTAACCAAGTTCCACACTTAACAACACAATAAAGCAACTAACATGGTATGCCAAACGTAACCTTATCTTACTTTTTCAAGCATAACTCTAACATATTAACGTTAATTTTACACTGACACAGCAGTAACATTTTACTAAAATTTCTCACAACATTGGTTAATTATTACTGATCAACGAAAATATATTCTAACATAACAATGTCCTTCACATTAAATAACGCTACATTAGCATTCATATAGAACAGGAAAAAATTTAATGTTTGCACGACAAACCTAAAAACACATCTTACGCACCTAAAAACTTGTTAACATTAACAAAGTTCCACACTTAATATCAGTAAAGTACTAACTTTACATACAAAACGGTAACCTGTTCATACTTTGTCAAGCATATCTTTAGACTAATTAACGTTAATCTTACATTGGGACACTGTAACATTTATCAAAAAATGTGTCATAACCATACCTAACCATCATAATAACTAACGAGTAAAGACGAAATAAAGTAAAGTTTTTAGACTTATCTCTTTTAGACTCCGCCCCCCTTTCAGAAAAAAAAAAAAAAAAAAAATTACCAACAGTAATCATGAAAAATGATTTTTACGCTTTAACTATTTGCATAAAGTGATGCAATACTTTTTATATTTGACCCTCTGGCAGGAATACAAGAAATGTAGCAGTCGCCATTCGGTTTACGATTAAAATTATAGAATGACACATCCGTTGGGGAAAATAACGAAACTTCCTCATGAAGATATCAAACAAACAAAGCGCTAGAGAGATGCAGGGGAGATGTTCATCGTATCAAAAACACAGCGAAAAAAAAACTTTATTCCTTACTGAAAAAGAAAAATAGTGTTATTAAAAAAACCATGCCCTTCCTCCTGGCCT
>JABUQX010098010.1:25000-27162 GCA_015478945.1 Trachelipus rathkii | reverse complement strand
GTAAATTGTAATAGTTTACCGAATTTAAAGCTGTAAATCAGTAAATCAGTCATCAAACCACCCGACCCCTCCCACCCTCCCTACCCATACCGTCCCATGACCTTTTGATTTGGTCGATCTTTCTAAATGAGGCCAGGTCACAATCGAAGTCCATTTCGGAATAAACATAGGTACAAAAAAATAAGGTTCTTTATATACTAACCATCGAATATATGCTAACGTAAACACGGTTTTCACATTAAATAAAGCTAACATAGCATTACCAGAACTAAGAATATAATGCCACAATGACAAAACCTAACACACTTACGCACGAATATAAACTACTAACATTAAAAAAGTCTCCATACTAACAACACTAATTAAGTAACTAACATTGCAACAAAACGTACCTTATTCACACTTTTCAAGCATATCTCTAACATATTATTGTTAATTTTACATAACACCATGATTTACTTTGCATTTCGAGTATCATTTCGGTTAAACATAGCAGTTCCACGGAGTTCTTTATATACTAATCAGCGAAATTATATGTAACATAACAATAATTGTCACATAATAAAGCTAACATTAAGCATCATGATGAACTAAGAAAAATGTATAACGAGCAAACTTAAACACAACTACGCACTAATAAAACAGTTAACATTAACAAATTTCCACACTTAACACACCAGTAAAGGAACTAGCATTGCATACAAAATGTAACCTTATTCATACTTTTCCAAGCATATCTGTAACATATTAACGTTAATTTTACATTGACACAGTGATATTTAACAAAAATTTATAACCTTGTCTAATTAGCATACAGACCAACGAATAACTGTAAACATAACAAAGTTTTATCCAAACATAACATAAAAATAAGTTCTTTGAACTAAAATATCACAGTAAATTGTAATAGTTACAATTTTAAAGCAGTAACATCAGTTAAATCAGTAAAATCAAGCCATCAACCCCTCCCCAACCCCTCCCACCAGGACCTTTTTTAATCTATTGGATCTATTGATTCATGTCATATTTCGAGTATCATTTCCGATAAACATAGCACAAAAAATAAGTTTTTTGTATACTAACTGTTGAATATATGCTAACGTAACAATGCTTTCACCATAATAAAGCTAACATAACATAACATGAACTTAGAATATAAATGTACAACGACCAAACCTAACATACCTTACGTAGAATAAACTGACAACATTAACAAAAGTCCCAACTTATCAACACTAAAGGACCTAGCACAGCGTACAAAACGCAACCCATTCACACTTTTCAAGCATAACTCTACCATATCATTGTTAATTTTATACATTAACCCTATTGATTTACGTCGCATTACGAGTATCATTTCGGATAAACATAGCACAAAAATGAGTTCTTTATATACTAACCAACTAATATATGCTAACATAACAATGTTTTCACATTAATAAAGCTAACATACATCATATGAGCTAAGAAAAATAATGGACAGCTTGTACAAACTATAACAACAACTTACGCCACTAATAAAAACAGTAAATTAACAAAGTTCCACACTTAACACCAGTAAAGGTAAGTAGCATTGGCACCAAAAACGTAACCTTTTCCTACCTTTTATCCAAGCATGATCTCTAACATATTAACGTTATTTTTACATGACACAGTAATATTCAAACAAAAAATTTATTCATAACCATGTCTAAATATTCAACAAACCAACGAATAAACTGTAAACATAACAAAGTTTTATCCAAACAAACCATAAAAATAGTTCTTTTTAATTAAAATATCATAGAAATGTTAAAGTTACTGATTTTTAAAGCAGTAAAATCAGTAAATCAGTTAATCCAAACCATCAGCCCCTCCCCACCCTTCCCACCATGACCTCGTTTGATCTATTGATCTATGATTCAAGTCATATCGAGTATCACTTCGACTAAACATAACACAAAAATAAGTTTTATTTATACTAACCATCGAATAATGCTAACGTAACAAAGGTTTCTACATTAATAACTGATATCATAACCTGAACTAATAAGAATATAATGTACAAACGACAAACCCTAAACATACCATACGTACGAATAAACTATTAACATTAACAAACTCCCAACAACAGTAAAGTACCTAGCACTTCGTACAAAACGTAACCTATCCACACTTTTTTC
>JABUQX010098010.1:0-15000 GCA_015478945.1 Trachelipus rathkii | reverse complement strand
TTCAAAGTGTAGTAGTGTTCGGCCTTCCTTTCCCACTCTTATGTGACATGTCATCTAGGCTGCCCCGCCCTGTTGTACAAACGCAAATGTGTCGTCATGTCTTTAACATCATTCATAATGTCTCACATCCCGATATTAAAGGTTCACAAGTTCAGATTGGCAAACACTTCGTTTGGCCAACTCTTCTCCAGGACGTTAAGCTTTGAACTAAACAGTGCCTTAGTTACCAAGGGTCAAAAGTCCACAAGCACACAACTGCTCCTATCGAGCAATTTCTTCCTCCCGGACAACGTTTTGACCAAGTCCACATTGGCGTAGTCGGTCCTTTGCCTCCTTCAAATGGATTTACTCATCTCTTAACTTGCATTGACTGCTACACCCGTTGCGCTCGAAGCCATCGTGTCTACAGGACACCTTAGGAGAGTCCATAGCCCAGGCCTTTCTGTATCATTGGATCTCTAGATTCGGTACCACTTCCACGGTCTCAACGGACCAGGGACGTCAATTTGAGTCCTATTTATGGAAAGACCTCATGGTTCTTCTAGGTTCCAAACCAATTCTTTCCTTTGCAGTTACCATTTTCCAGCCCAAGAATGATAGAAAGATTTGCATCGCCTAGTAAAGTCTTCCTTGATGGCACATGGTAATTCTGAAAATTGGTCCGAAACCCTTCCACTCGTTCTTCTTGGCATTCGGACTTCGTTTAAAGAGGACTTGAAATGTTCATCCGCCTTGAACTTGTTTTATGGTCCTCCACCCCCACATTCCAGTGAGGATTCAACCTTCCCCGTAACCTTTTACAATCAGATCATACATACCTTCCTGCTCTCTTCGTCAATGATGTTGCTGATTCTCTGAAGCCCTCTCTAACCTCGCCCAGACTCGTCGTGCCAACTTACATTTCCTTCTAACCTTCGATTCTTACACCAACACGTTCTTGGTTCGTCACGATTCTCATCGAGGTCCTCTTCAAGCTCGATACGATGGTCCTTTCCTTGTGCTTCAACGACATCGCAAGTTTTTCTCCCTTCAGAAAGGATTTCTAAAGTGGAAAATGTATCAATTGATAGGATCAAGCCAGCCTTTTTGGATTCTGATCCCGAGAATACAGTTGATATTGTCTCGCCACCTCTGCCAATCCTTCCTGCTCCTCTTCGTTTACGAAAACCACCCACCACTCCTCTGGCTCCTCCTTCTTCCTATACCTCCTTACAACCTACTGCTCCTCCCGCACCTTCTTCAGTTCCTCTGCCTTCTCCCCCTCCACCTTCGCCGACTTCCCCGCCTAACCCTCCTCCTCCTAGTTCTTCTGTTCCTTATCCTACTTCCCGTTCAGGTCGCCCTCTCCGTCCTGTTCTGAGTTTTACTCCGTAACCACTCCATTTCTGCCGGGGGGGAGGTAATATTGCCTACTTTCTCCAGCCTTTTCCTGTATTTTTATGTCGCTTTTTCTTAAAAGTAATTTTTGATACTTAAGTTCTCGCATAAATCTTCTTAAATCCTTTTCGGTCGTCTGCCAAATGTTTAAATAACGAGTCAATTGAAATTTCAACTCACTTAAGTCGTTTGCCTCCCAGTGCACACAACGTTTCGCTCATTCAGCTTCCAACAGTTTTGTCGTCCAGTCGTTGTGCTATCGTTCTCAAGCCACCATTGTGCTTAGTGTTGTAATCCGCAACTTGTATCCTTTAGGCCTTTGCAAAGTGTTTACCGTGCAACCTTTCTTTAGTATTGTATTTGTTATTGTGCTTATCTCCTTATAAAGGCAGGGATTTCTGATGTTTGTTCTGATTTTTGCTCTGGTGTCGGTTCTGATATGTTTTGATGTTTAATGAATCTGAATTTGGAGTCATTGTTTACATTCCAACCTTCGTGTTCTATGAGAGTCTACTAGCAGCCGCCTTCAATATATAATATAATATAGTATTATATAATATCTGTTACTCCCTATATATATATATAATATATATATATATATACTATATATATATATATAATATATATATATATTATATATATATATATACTATATATATATATATAGTAATATATATATATATATATTATACATCTGTTGCTCACTCCTATTCGTATTCTGTCGTCTTAGGAGAAAACTCAACATTCCTGACCTTTTCTTAACTTCCAATTCTTCTTTTTATTCTATTAAACTCTTTTCTCCTTTGGGTTTCTCCGATCACCTTCTTTTCACTGTATCTTCTTCTATCTCTTCAAGTCTTCTACAGAAAAGACCTCTGCCTACGGCGAGTTAACGTTAGTTGTATATACCGCGCAACCAGCAGAAGCCAGATTTGTCGCTAAATCTAACAACCTTTTGGTATTTTTTTTATCATTTTTGGCACTTTTTAGCCTTTTTGGTAATTTTTAGCATTTTCCCGAATTTCGTTCGCTTAGCCTCAAGTTCTGTCAATTTCGTACGTTTTCCAGCGAGTTCCCACTTCAGAGCTGTTAACTTGTCGGACTGGCGGCCCTAATTCTTGGATTTCCAGTGAAATAACCACTGCTTTGGTGGGAGAGGTCCCTCGGAGTGTGCTGAGCGCATTATAGAGGTTATTATCTCTGGCATGGAGGCGTATATTCCATATTCTTTTCTTTCAAAGAAACCTGGTTTAAAACTACTTGTTCTCGTGCTATTCACCACAGTAATGCTGTCTTCAAGAAATACCCTTGTTTGCAAACACCAAAAACTCACGCAACTTATATTTCATCCCGCAATTTTTTAAAATCTATTCACCTTGACACTAAAAACTCTTCTCCATTGGAAATAAAATAATCTATATGATTCCCCTTCTTCACATCCATCTTGGCAATTTAAAGAAAATGTTAATTCTAACTTTCCTTCTTCCTCATTCCATCCTCTAGTATCTTCAGACGGTAAAACTGCCCTTTTGACTTCCACTAAAGCCGATCTCTTCCCTCAAACTCTGCCTCTAATCCCACCTTAGATGATTCCGGTGATATTCCTTCCCCTCCACCCTTATACTTCATTTATGCCAAACATTCTAATTCTTCTAAAGACCCTATTATCGCTCTCTCTTAGCTTAGCACTAAGAAGGTATTCCTCCTGTGGTTCTCAAAACATGTGCTACCAAGATTTCACTTTTTTTTGGTAAACTATTTCGTCTCTTTTTATCTACTTCGGCCTTCCCTTACAGCTGAAAATCTGAACTCATTCAGCCTATGCCAAAAACTAAGAACCCCTCCCAGCCCTCAAACTATTATCATGTCTCTTAAACCTCCATCCTTTCCAAAGTTGCGTCAAATTTTTAACAGGAAGATTTGGAAGCATCTCAATTCTTCAAATCTTATCTCTGATCGTCAGTAAGACTTTCATTAGAAACGTTCTACCGGCCACCTTCTTTCACCTCTCTCTGATTCTTGGCCCTTAAATCTTTTGCTTTGACCATAAAAATATCGAAAGACTTCGAAAGAGTCTGGCACAAAGCTTTGCTTTCTAAACTTCTTCCTTTCGGTATCTTTTCTACCCTCTGTTTCCTCTCCCATTTCCTCTCCAGCCATTCTATAGCAGCGATTGTAGACTGCACCGTTCATCCTTTAAATCCATAAATGGTGGTGTTCCTCAGGGTCCTGTTTTATCCCCAACTCTGTTTCTACTTTTCCTTAAAGGCCCTTCTCTCTATTACTCCTTCACCTGTCCAATTATTTGCCAATGACTCCACCCTTCATTTCTCTTTTCACTTTGCAAGATACAACATCCAACAGCAGGTGACTCCAGCTAGGGAGGGTGAGGTCTTGTGGCAACTAACCTCTGACATTTCTCTAATTTATAATTAAATCACTGAAAACATGGTTATTTTCAATGCCTCGAAAGCTCAATTCCTTCATCTTACTACTCGACATAATCTTCCACATAACTATAACGTCTTCTTCGAAAATACACAAATTCAAACCTTCGTCAGTCCTTAATATTTTTGGAAGTTTCTTTTTCACGTGATCTTATTTGTAAGGATCACATTACTCTAAGAGGTTGGGTGTTCTGAGGCTCCTTCAAAATATCTTACTGCTACCACAGTTGCTTTATCTTTATAGGAGTGTTGTTGGTCCGAACTAATTCACTAGCTCTCCTTAGAGAAGGAGAGAAGGGCTATGGAATTTTCGTCCGTAAAAACCTGGGAACTACCCGACCTGATCTGCACGTAACCTTCTCCACGTGCTCCTTACTATGCTCCACAGTCGAGGGTATATATTGCCCCATGTTACTTTATACTATCGTATTTACAAAACGGAGCATCTGCTCTTGCTTGAGGAAGCTCTGCGTATAGAGACTACCTTGCACATTATCGAAGGAGAGTTCGTGTGACACCACGAATTTGTTACACAGTCCCGTTGATCACTTCTATGACCCCGTCAGACTTAAAACCGCATAAATGATACAATATTACATTGTAGCGTGTCAACTATTGGAAAGTTCTTGGAAACACAACTTGCTTTTAATATGTTTTCCACATAACTACAAGTGTGAAATTGGAGGCCTTCAAACGCCAAACGCCATTGTGAGTCGTGGTGCGCAATTCGAGCGTATTATTGAAAAGTTAGACTGCCCATGGTTTGCGTTAATTAACCACCAAACTTTGAGTGGAAAATTTGGATTGACTCGACCACTAAGGTAGACCCAAAGGAGATAAATTATGGCGAACTGATAGATTCAAGCTATATATCATAAGCTGCAGATAATCCCTAGCCGGAAGGCAAATACGGTACTACGTTTTTTTTCTTAATTATACATAACATCTATTAAAAATCCAAATGTAATTTAATATATATAATAATATATTTTTTTTTTTTTTTTTTTAGGGGACGCGGCAAGAGGATTAAACACAACAACCGCCGGTTATATAATATCTATATATATATATAAATATATATATATATTATATATAATACAGTAATAATATACTATATAATAGATATATATATTATTTTACAGTATACTCTATTTACACATTGTGGCCACCACTCAGAGTATTAAATATAGGAAGAATAGAGCTAAATTATTTGTACGTAAAGTGCAAAGTATCCAAAAAGGATATCGATCAACTCAGAACGCTCACACTACCACTCAGGGGAAGCACCCCTTTGCACACACAAGCCGCACACACCACACTTACTCTTACACAAACACACCCGTCCCTTCTCTCACACACACAACTACACACACACCAAAATACCACATATTACACACAACATATACACACACACACACACACACACACACACACACACCACACACACACAACACAACACACACACAAATATATATAATATATATATATATATAATACTATAATATATATAATATATTATATTATATATATATATAATATAATATATATTATATATATATTATATAGGAAGGGAGTCCCTGCCAAGAGGCATACTATACGCAACAGCTCGTCCGTCCTTGAAGAAGCTGTTCAAATCTCTATCGCCCTCCTACCTACAAGAAATTGTGTGGTTGCCGCAACCACTCTTTATCAATAAGGAGTACCACCCCCTACACATTGCGAGAAGAAGAATCGGAGTGGAACATCTTTCATGCGAATTTAGCGATGAAGAGGGTGTAGAGGCCCATCCGCACAACAAGGAGAAAGGAAAAAAAGCCTCATCCCTCACTGAAGACTTAGATCGACTGTGGTCTCTATCACACATTGGCACCCTGCCAAATGAGAGATTCACTGAAGCGAAAAAAAACAACTTGAGAATCATTTCGGTAACACTTCACCTTTGAGGATGGAAGGTGTTTTTCCATTACCATGGCGCTTCAATAACCTTATACTCCCGAATAATCACTCTCTTTCAAAGCGACGCCTTGACAGCTTTCTTAAAAAGCTTAGGTCTCATCCTGAACTTCTAAATTAATATTCTGAAGTCATCCAAGATCAGCTTCCTTGTGATTTCATAGAAGAGATGAATCCCCCTATTCCGATTCATCCCAATGCTAAACGGCATTACTTACCCCACCATCGGGTCAGCAAATCCTCTTCCACCACTGGACTAAGATTAGTTTTCGATTTCTCCTCTAGCATCACCACAGTGGCCCCTCACTTATTACGGATTTAGGAAAAATTCTCATGTTCCTCTTAAGAAGCTATGCCACTGCTTCAGACAAAGAGAAGGCATTTTTAGAAATCCTTCTCGCGCTAAAGGATATTGATTCCACACTTTTTTTATGGGGGAAGGAACCCTCAGATGTTAAATATCCCATAGTGACTTACTGTTTTAAATCTGTTTAATTTGGGGCCACTTGCAGCCCATTTATGCTGGTTGCTTGTATTCATCACCATGTTCAACGCTCAGATGCTGATGACGAGGACATTATCCTCAATCAAATTTATGTCGACAACTTCTTCGGAACCTTTAACACCGAGAAAGAGGTAGTAGATTTTTCCTTCCAATCAAGATATCTTTTTGAAAAGGCTGGTTTCAATCTTCGAGAGTGAACATCAAACTCACAACCTGCGAACGCAGAATGCAAGATAAATAAAGTTAGTGTTGCTGAAACCACAATTAGGGTTTTGGAATTTTAGTGGGACACAGTTGAAGATACAACCCTTTATATTCTCAAAGCCTTTGACTCTGGAGCAGATACTAAAATATAGATTATTAAAAATATAGCGTCGGCGTTCAATTCTCTCGGTATTTTATCACCGGTAGTGGTACAAGGGGAAAATACTCCTCCAGAAATTATGGAAAGGCAATTTGGACTGGGATCACGAAATCAAGAGGAATATGAAATTGAGGAACAGGCCATAGTTAACAGCCTGACTAACTGCTAAAAATTTAAGTTGCCTCGGTAATTAATTTTTTCAAAGGTGGTGGAGCTGCATCTCTTCTCAGATGCTTTGAAGGCTTCCTTTGCTACTGTAGTATATTTGGTTTCCGATTTAGACCCTGGCTTAGATTCAAATCGCACTACACCTACTTCCAATGCCCTTATGGCTAAGGTGAAGGTTTCTCTCATAAAGGAACTTGCCATGCCACGCTTAGATCTCATGGGAGCCTTATTCTCCACCCGAATTCTTAAATTAATTCTTAGTGCCTTTGAGGGTTTATTAAGAGTTTGTAAAATTTATTTACAATGGATACATTCTACTAAGAAGCTCCCTACTTTCAACCAAAATAAGGTGGATTAAATTAGGAAAAATTTACCATCGGCCGATTAGAGGTACCTTCTTACAGAAAACAACCAGGCTGATTCAGCTTCACGTGTATTCATCTATAAATACATCTTTTCAGGTTTATGACAAAGCAGACCCACCTGGGTTTTAGTGCCCTCTAAATGGCCTACATGGGTCGAGCACCTGTTATTACAGGAAGACAATTTGGAAGAGAGCAATGTTACTGCAACTACAACAGTTACAGGAAGTTCAGAAAGGGTTCCTCTCTTAAATTTAAATAGCTATTTATCACTTGACAAAGTGTACCTCATTCCTACCTTGGTTTATCGATTTATTCAGAACCTTAGAAATGCGAAGCTTAAAGCTCCTTTGATCAAATCCATTACTCACCCCGTGTTCTTTTATCAAATTTTTCTAAAAGAAAAAAGAGAACAACTTGATGGAATGCTAAAGAAAAAAGCTCATTACAGAGAAATAGATCTGATAGAGGGAATTGAGAAAAGACTCGGAAGAAATAAACTAAATAATTAGTTTGAAACGAATAAACAGATTGGAATAGTCAACAAAGTCCTATCAAGAATATTACCAGTTGATTATCCTCCTCCATACAAATTCTCATTTTACAAAACTTATTGCATGACATTTTCATAACACTCATCACCATTTAGTAATTTCAGAACTTCCTTTGATCATTCGCCGGAAGTTCAGTTTTACACGCATGCAGCAAACAATATAGAAAATAGTTTGCCCTTGTTGTTTTTTGCAAACATCTGCAGGCAGTTAATTTTTGCTCGGCTCCTCTCTCGGTTTTGCCTAGTTTTCGTGTGGTGGAGAACAAACCCTTTACAGTCATCAGAGTGGAACTTACAGATTGCTTCAATGTGAAGACATCGAAAAATACCATCACTAAGTGTTATATAATTCTTTATACTTGCGCTGTTACCCGAGCTGTTTATCTTGAGCTTGAGCATTACATAGGTTCATAGGCAGACGTTGTACTCCTTCTATAATATACTCGGACTTGGCGACTTATTTTCGAGCAGTATCTCAGTATATTAAACATTTATGTACGCTATCATTGGTTAGAGATTTCTTAACTGAACATTCCAATACTTGGAGATTTAAACCCGCTCGTAGTAGCTGCTATGGTGGGTTCTTTGAACGTTTGATCAGATTAATTAAAACCCACCTCAAGAGAATTCTAAAAACTTCTTTAGTCACATACAACCAGTTTTACACAGTTATCGCTGAGGTAGTGCTAGCTCTTAACTGCAGACCTCTCACTTTTGTGGGAGACGAGCTCCATTGCCAGGAGCCTCTCACACCCTCCCACCTATTCATGGGTTACAAGCTTGACATTCTTCCTATTCCGGAAGAGCTTTTAGAATTGGACACTACTTACCGGGATCCGGTGAAATTAAGTAAATGCTATCGCTATATATAATTTTGATTATTTCCAAATTCCAGTTTGCCTGGAGTAAAGATTATTTACTTAATCTTAAACAATCGTGGAATGTTTCTGGCCACCCTAACATTGTTATCAATGATGCAGTCTTGGAAGAGGATGATAGTTCTCTTGTGAAATGGAATTAGGCATAGAAAAATCCTATACACTTCTCCCGATGAGTATGTCTGGTCAGTATCATTAAATATGAAAATTGAAAAGATCACTCGAGATATAGTACATCTACACCCGTTGGAAATTCTTTCTAATATTTTGTATCTAGATGAAACGTTCTCTTCAGAGGTACCTACCTCGACATTGGGTTCTTAACTAGAGAGAACTACACGTTAACCTCAAATTTTAGCGAGACAACTCATTAAGGATATTCTTTCAGAAGAAGTATAGTCAAAACATTTTTTTTTGTTGATTGACATTATTATTATTATTATTATTATTATTATTATTATTATTATTATTATTATTAATTATTCATTATTATTATATTATTATATTATATATTAATTATTGATTATATATTATATTATTTATTATTATTATATTATTATTATTATTATTATATTATTATATTGATTATTATATTATTATTATTATGATGTATAATTATTATTATTATTATTATTACTTATTATTATTATTATTATTTATTATAATATTATTATTATTTTATTAATTAAACTATCATCATACCCCTCTACCATCTACCATTATCATTATATCATTATCATTTCATTATTATTATTATTATTATATTATATTATCTATTATTATTATTATTATTATTATAATATTATTATTATTATTATTATTATTATTATTATTATTATTATTATTATTATTATTATTATTATTATTATTATTATTATTATTATTATTATTATTATTATTATTATTATTATTATTATTATTATTTAATAGAAGAGCCTATAAAAGTCCCATTTTTACAGATGGGTTATTGGCTCCAAATTGATGATAGTTGGTAGTCGAACAGGTATTAACAGAAGCGGAAGAAACCCAGCAAATTAAAGAATTCTAATTCTCCCATTATATATTTTTTATTGATAAAAAATTATATAAAGTAAAATATCGCCTAAATTATATTATAAATAGTTGTATTATTATTATTATTTTTTTTTAGTAAAAACTTAAAGTACAATCTATATTTAAATTCCCTTTATAGTGTATACCTGAAAAGAAATGTAAGTAGAGAACCCTTTTTTATTTTTGTTTTACATACGAGTTTAAATCCAGTTGATTAAAATCACAAGAACCTCTTCATTTTCTGTGGATTAAAGTAACGAGCAATAAAATTGGACCTCTCTCTCTCTCCATTTATTTAATAAAAAAAATTAAAGCTCTTTTCTTCTTTTTTTTTTTTTTTTTTTTTTTTTTTTTTTTTTCAATCCTTCGGTTGTTTTAAGCTACGTTTCCTTCTAACAGGGACCTTTAGAATTTTATATTTGTTTCTATAGGAGAGAGTTATGTTTCAGAAACAGTGATATACATATATGTGTGTGCATATTTAGTATATACATGTATGATAACATGTGTAACTATTTCTAACAACTTGAGGGGTCAGAGAAGGGTTCCTCACACTACAAAATTTACATAAATAATTAAGCTAAGTAATCCCAAATATTATCTTGAATGGGGTATTCAAGATATCCACCCATTTGATAAAGCGACAAGAAATTCTTATGGCGCCTTCTGTTCCTAATTGAGCAGGAAAGGTCAAGCCTGCAATAAAATAAATTATGAATAGAAGGCGGAATGATGATGTCTCCCATTTCTGTTCTCCCAAGCAAAATTGGAGGGAGATAAAGAAATAGAGCAAAGGGGGAATTGAATTACTCTCCCCATTCTCTCAATACCCTTTCCCCACTCCCCTCTATCGGAGAGAGCAGTTTAAATTTCATCAGTTCATTAGAGAATGAATTTATAGTACATGACTCGGATCATATCCCTTCAGAGATACCTTGCGTATCCTAAAAAACAACTTTACCTAACAAAACTAGACCTAACGAGCTTTTCTATCACATCAGTAGCTGTTGACATGACAATATCAAACAAGACTTTGCATAAGATAACATAACTTAATCATAATATTACGTAGTCTAAGAGTATATCATAATTTAACCCAACTTTAACATATCCCTACAATGGTGTCTAGCGTTCCTTGCCAAATAATCTTATCAAACAAAACTCGACCTAACAGAACTTAACAATTAATATATGTCAAAGTAACATCTATTTAACAATATTTTAACCTATGAATTGCCGTTAACATAATACCTGACATAACCTAACCTCTAAATCATCTGTTATGAAAATCTATAGTTGTTAAGATATCATCATCTGTCTGAACTTTTAACATAACTTAAATGTTCCAGAACTTAAAGCACTACTGTTATTAAACTTAAGATCTTGTCTTTCTTACCTATTTCCTAACGGTACCTTCCATGGTGATGAATTTCGTGTAGGTGATATTCATGGTAATAGAGGCAAAAGTTTAAAAGTAGTATTATTAACTGGCAGTGAAGCAGGGCTTTGGCAAGATTTCGCAAATGGTTAGCTATGTCTTGTCTTTCACTTATCCTACTAAGGCTAACATTAAGCTTCACTAGTTCATTATTTATTTAATAAAACTTATACAGGAATTCTCCTTGTTTTTCTCGGGGAAACCCCATTTTCACGAGTCATATCCCCGAAGAGGGGTGTAAGCAGTCAATTGTTTTTCCGCAATTTAAGCACACGAACCTTTTTCAACGGGGATTTCCGCCCCCGTTCCCACGACCTGTGAGTGATGGATAAATAATAAAATATTGCTTCAGCATCATAAGTTTATTTAAACCTATAAAAAAATTTAAAAAAAAAGAACCATCTGGCATTAAATGGACTTTAAATATAGAATTTGGATTTTTCAAAACTACTTTCAGGCTCATTTTTTTTTAAACTTTTTTTATTTATTTTTTTTTTTTTATTACATTTTTTTTTCTCCAAACATAATTTCAAACATTTCCTATAAGTTCCATGAAAATCTGCGAAAATCAGCTGGTGTTGCTAGAATTGATAATAATTAAAATCATAGACAAATGTTATAAACGAGAACATGAGTTGTAACTTATATGTGGAACCCATGACTTATCCTTGTTCCCTACCTTCATACCAAAATAATGCTGATAGGCAGTCTTCATAAGAGGCGTCAGATTGCGTTTCTGTGAGGAAAATGTTATTTCATCACATATGTAACAAAAACTATTCACTAAATTTACACATTTTCGTGACATTTGATATAACTATTTTTACATTTCATAAGCGTTCCAAAACCAGAGATTTTGAAAAAAATAAAAAGCTTAAACTCGTCACATTAACCTAAATTTATTGTTTTAACAATGTGTGAGAAAAATTATGGCTTTAAAAAGAAAAACTTACTTTGGGAAAAAAATTATTATCCGAAGTCGAAAGTTTGGAAAGGTTTCCTACTTTGAATGATTTTCATTGTAGAAAGATGAAATGAAATTGTCAGAAAAAGGACATTATCAAACACACCTGACAAATTTGAGAGAAGAATTTATTAAAAAAATTTAATAACCTTCAAGTGATGACTTTAAAAGGGTCTTAAATACAGCCAATGAGAACAAATAAAAACTCAAACAATCATACTACATTCCAAGAACAGCTGATTGAATAAAATATATTTTTTAAGTAAAAAAGAACTTTTCATGAAACAACTTTGTCAAATTGGTGGCAAATGGATCGAAAAATGAAATATCCTATATTAGCACAAACAGCAATTAATTCCTTGCTTCCATTTGGTTCAACATATTTATGCGAGCAAACGTTTGGATTAAAATCTTATTGGAGACAAAAAAAATAGAAATTAAAATACTATTGAACCAGAGCTAAGATTGCTATCTCTCAGGAATTACAAAAATGAAATTTCTAAAATTAATTAGAATACAAAATAATAATGTAATTAAATGAATTTAAAATAGCATGTTTCATAAATATATATATATATATATATATATATATATAATATATTATATATATATAATATATATATATATATATATTATATATATATATATATTATATATATATATATATATATATATATATATATAATAATATATATAATAAATATATATATATATATAATAATAACATATACATACCGTATATATATTATAATATATATATATATATATATATATATTATATATATAAATTATATTATATATATATATATATATAATATTATATTATATATAATATATATATATATATATTTACATATATTATAATATATATATATATATATATAATATATAGTACTATATATATATAATATATATATATATACTATATATAATAATATATATATACCTAATATAATTAATACTATATATATATCATATCACTGGCGGCTCGATGAACCGAAAAACAAGGGGAGGCACTCAACAATATATACTATATATATATATATATATAATATAAATATATTATAATATATATATATATTATATATATATATATACTATACTAATAATATCATATATATTATATATATATATATATATAATATATATATTTATATATATATATTTAATATATATATATATATATATATATATATAATATATATATATATATATATATATAATAATATAATATTATATATAGATATATATCATAATATATATTATATATAAATATAGGACTTCAAAATTATATATAATAATATAATATATATTTTAACCGTGAAAGCTCTTTTCTCTTATTGTCTGCTTTTCAACGCGGAGGTATAATAATTAATAAAGATTTTCTAATTATATATATATAATGACAATTTCTTCTTGACTGTAACCACCATTAAATATAATTTTTAACATTTACAGCTTGTCAATCTCCATATCAATAATTAAATTTCATAAAAAATTAAACTTCATGAAAACCGGGACAAAACAAATACATATTTTCAAATCCTTGAACAAAAAATAAACCATGTTTCCACGTACTTCACGCTCAATTATTACGACATTTTTTCAAACCTATAATCTTGAAAAATATAAACCTTTTTGAAAACACACTAACCTGCTTGATTAAAATGTTGCAAAAAACCAATAACCAGACCAGGATAATTAGTAACCCACCGAGCTACCAAACGCCTACAAAATTTAAAACGGAGGAGTTTCATCTTTAACCATCTTTAAGTTCGTACCATACTTGTCCGTCGGCAATTACACCTTGGTTTCAAGAGTCAAATACTACTCTCCTTTTAATCCTCCACTGTGCGTGTGATCCAAAAAACCTTGCAAACCAGTTTATATTCATCGTAGTTTCCATATAATTCAGCATATAACAAAACCACGTATGCATTCTAAATGTTGATGACAACACAAGTTTCATCATGAGAGAGGATGGCTATCTACCTTGCAGTTTATAGTTAAACTAGACTGATTGACGGGTGAGCCAAAATACAGCCTCTAAATCACACTTAAAAATCTTTACGTGCTCCGAATCTTAGTGTTGCCCGCATGAGTCCCAATCTGGGACTTTTTCCTTCGCTTTCTTACTACACCTTGGCAATCAGGTCTCAATATAGTTAATTTTAGTATAACTCTCTCCTCTCTCTCTCTCTCTCTCTCTCTCTCTCTCTCTCTCTCTCTCCTCTCTCTCTCTCTTTCTTCTCTTCTCTCTCTCCTCTCTTTCTAAATACTTTATATATATAATATATATATGATATATATATATATATATAATATATATATAAATAGTATATATATATATATAATAATTATTATATATATATATATATATATATATATATAAAATATATAAAATAAATTGTAAATATATATATTAATGAAGCAAATTTATTTATTTTAAAAAAAAAAACTATTTTTCTTTATTTCTTTTTCCAACAATATTTCATTGCAAAGGGTTGCTAATTTGGGAGTATTTTATTAACGTGTTCCGAAGAGGAGCTTTGTGAAAAATCTCAAAATAGCAAAATAAGAATAAGGGTTTCTTTACGGTTGCCATGACAACCAGTGTTTGGAAAGCATTATAATTATTCTTTCTTGGAGGCACAAATCGAAATACCTCCAGTCAATGATCCTTATGAAAAAAATGTCGCAAGAGAATAATATGATCTTAAATGTAAAAAATTTTTGCCGTTCTTGTATACATTTTAAACATATTTTAATAGTAGTAAATAGCTTAATTTGGAAATATTTAATTACATTAGTTGCTTTTATTTTTTTAGAGGAGGCCGGCCTCCTGTTGCTTCCCCCGTAAAACCGCGCCGCTGATTTTATATATATATATATATATATATATATATATTATATATATATATAGTATAATATACTAATA
>JABUQX010098009.1:70000-86513 GCA_015478945.1 Trachelipus rathkii | reverse complement strand
ACCTATATTACATTATATATATATACTATATATATATATATCAGGCTGATACGTAGCATTATCATCGGACTCTGCAGGCGTCGAGGCTTTCATGGATTCTATTAAAATCTTGAACCAAATAGACCTTTTATGGGTCGACAGGGTGGTCAAAATATTTCAGAGGAAGGCAGAATGATTTACCTGAGGACCTTTATTTTAGCAATGGACTCCTGGAACAAAACTAAAACACCAGCAATTCCTGCTCTACGAATATCTCTCCTCATACAATACTATCACGTACTCTTCCATCACCTACCTTGTCATAAATATAATACCAACTCTCCATAGTTCTGCTGCTGCTAGACGAAAGATTTGATGTGGTATGTTTGAGGGCAAAAGAGCAGCCTTAAACTGCTTTTAATTTTGAGCAGCTAATCTTTTTAAAAGGTAATATGGATCTCTCTTGTCCTTGACATCCGAGCACATGACATTGATTAGATGGAAGCAATCGGAAAAATTTTTTTTAAAAGTCTTTTAGAGATTCGAAAGATCGATCAAGAATATAAGATTATTAAATTTAAAATTTTTGTAAGGATATATACTATTTAATATATTTAATATTAAAACCTTTGCGTGAAGTCGCCACCCATTTATCTAGCTCGAGAAGACTGTCGGCGATTAACGTCTGATCGTACTTGCCAATAAAGCCAGCGGTGATGGTCATGAATAGTGCGGAGGAGCCTAGCGTGACTACGTTTCTACGACGGTGCGGAGGTTGCGCTAGCGCAAACTACCCCTAAATGAGCGGTGTGGCCCACCTCTGATAATATATATATCTACTTATCTATATAATATATCTCTAACTACCAACAGTGTTTCACTAATTATATATAATATATATTATATATATATCTATAAATGATATTACATATATATATATATCTATAACTATATTGAAGATATATATATATATATATATATAATGACCTGTTGTCCTTTTAGGTTTTACGACTCCGTTCAGTTTTTATATTTTTTTTTTTTTTTTCATATTCGAGTATATGATCTAACAATCAATTAATGGTACTACCATGATTCCTTCAAAAATATATAGAAACTGTTACGTTGTGTACGCTCCGTCAGTTGTATTATTTATCTTATTCTATTATTTTTTAACCAAGGGTATAAACCGCAAAAGATGGCAGGATCGGGGTCTCTCGGCCTCCGGGGAACACGGAGGACTATGTCCCCCCCTCCGGGGGAGGTCTCCGGAACCCCCGCTCAGTTGGTATTTGGACGTGTTCGCGGGGGTTCCTGCCCCCCTCCCCTACGGGGTATGAAAAACATCCCTCCCTCCGTCCCGTCGCTCGAGCCCCCTAATATTTTTTTATTTTTTATTTTTGTTTTACATTTTGTAATAAGCTTTAGTATTCGCTGATTTCCCAAATATGAATGGTTTACGACTTTCATTACTTTTCGGAATATTTCATATTTATTTTTTTTTTTTTTTTTTTTTTTGTTTTTTTTGTTCATAAGCTTTATATCGCTAGATTCCAATATGTTAATGGTTTTTCGGTAAGTATCTCTTTTGAGATATTTCATTTTTGAGATTTTTTCTTATATAAATGTGATTTAAAAATTATTTAAAATAGTAAGCAAACTTTTTCGAATGATGTCCGTCACCACTTAAATTCTTTATTAGTATCATATACTAGCAAATATATTTAATTCTAAAAAAAAAGAAAAAAAAAAAAAAAAATCCAACTGACGGAGTCGTAAAACATACAGGGCCTATATATTCTATATTATATATATATATATATATATATAAATATATATAAGTATATAATATGATATATATATATAATATATATTATATTCATTATATTTCATATGATAGTTATATATACATATATAATTAATATAATATTATAATATATATATATAGTATTATATATAATTATATATATATATATACTTCATAATATTATATATATACTATATATATATATATATATAATATTATAATATATATATATATAATTATATATTAATATATATATATATGTATCTATTATAATATATATACTATAATAAAATAAATATATGTTTATATTATAATTATAATATTATATATATATATATTATAATAATATATATAATATATATATATATATATATATATATATATATATTATATAATAATATATATATATATATATAATATATATAATATATACGCACACTCGTTCACTGTCATGAGACCTCGAAGAGGATCTGGTCGTTTTCAATCCCTTACTGCAAACTCTACTATAATCAATCATATTACGGCTTGAATAAGCATGATGGAACGCATATTCAAAGGAGAAAGTTCACCGTTTGCCACTCTCCGAGTCCGCCCTCATCATTCTATGACTCATTCTCCCGGTCATCTATTCACCCCAACAAGTGTTCTCCTGCCACTTTGATTTCAAGCATAATCTCTTTTTCATCCCAGGTTGTCTGCACTGGCTTAGCTAGCGTTTTATGTTTCTCTCTCCTCTTCTCTCTCTCCTCTTCTCCTCTCTCCTCGTATCTTCTCTGCCTCTCTCTCTCTCTCTACCTACCTACTCTCTCCTCTCTTCTCTCTCTCGTCTGCGCTTTCATTCTGACTAAAAACGCGTCCGAGCGTGCCACCCAAATGTTGAATGACCTACTAGTTCGCTCTTAAATTATCCATTTATATTCAACCCCGCAAATTTACCTTCATATTGCGTAATTAATAATTCATGACTTTGGAATGTAACTCACTCGGATTCCAACATTAGGATCAAATATCTCTTGTTCTGTTTTTCCAATATCCATCTAAGGACAGGGCTGTCAAGGCAGTGTGAAGACAAAAAAACATGACAAGATTGTCTATCCATAGCTGTTGACGAACATATTATTACCCTCTTCACAACAACCCATACACACAAAACGCGCGAACGACCCGAAAGTGCGGTAACAGCAAAGGACATGATTCCCCACTTTTTACATGAGCGAACCATTTCGTCCCATCAAACCATACATTAGACATGGCCAGAGATTCAGACTCTTCAAACTCGTAGAATTACATCTATGCAGTTGATCAGACTTCTATATTATTGATTCATTTTCCGAAAAGAAAAGTTTCAAAGTTTGTTGAAGTTCCTCCTCCTCATTTATATAGTAAGTAAGCTAATTCTTTCTTATAAAAAAGATAAAAAATTAAGGAAGTAATGTCCACAGTAAAATATTTTCTGACAGCTATCATGAAGATATTCAAGCGAAGATAGTTCCCACAAAACAAGATTTTTAATATCCCGAATTTATGTTAATCTGATACAGCTCATCTGCTTAGCACATCATAAAAAATTTTAAATCTTTAACGCTTTCTGCTTGCAGTGGAAATCTTATATTTCGTTTCAGCCATTTGCGTCACTATATTAATATATAATATTAGTATTATATTATTTTATATATTATAAATAATATTATTAGATATATATTATATATATTATTACCTTATATAATTATAATATTATACTATATTATAATATATATATATAATATAATATATTTATAATATAATTATAATACTATTATATATATTATATATAAATATATAGTATAATACATCACTATATATAATATAATATATATATATAATAATATATATATATATATATATAAAATATAATATATATTATTATTATCTTATATAGGATATAATAGCTTATATAATACTATAGTATATATAATATAAATATATATAATAAATAATAATATTATATATATATATACTATATATAATATTATACCAGTACTATATATATATAATATATATTATAACATCATATATATATTATATATATTATATAATATAAATATATATAGATATATATATATATATATATATATATAATAGGTATATATATATATATACATAAATATATCATATGATATATTATATATATATAAATAATATATATATACATAATATATATATATATATATATATATATATAATATATAATATATATATATATAATATACAATAAATATATATATATATGAATACCTTGTATAAGATGTATATATGCTTTTAAAATATAGTAATATGTATTTGCATAAATTTATTACATTCTTACAGTTCTACGATATTACATTACGCACTTTTTATCGAAAATTAGTTGTAAATAAAGAATAAGATTCAACAAATTCGTTTCATTTAATTACATGTATTTTCTCGATTTCTTCATTTCATTTTCGGAAGACGACAACTCAATAATTGTAATTTCTGTTCATATGCATATATTAATTATATTTTCAAACCTATAGTTTCTAATATTAATAAACTTCGAATGATATGCTGGTAATTATTTAGTTAAAAGCTAGATCATAATCTATTCGTCAACCAGATATGACAGATTGAGTGTATAGTATATAAGAACTGTATATCATATTATATATATATATATACTACGTATATCTATATATATATCATGATATACTACTAATAATATATACTATATATATAGTATTATATATAACGATATATACATATATATAAATATACTATATAGTAGTAGATGTTTATCTATAATATAGGATATAATATATATACTATATATATAATATTATATATATTAATTATATATATACTACTATATATTTACATATTATCATATATAAAATATAATAATTATATATATATATAAATAATAATGTATATATATAATATATATATATATTCATATAATTATATATATAATATATAATAATACTATTAAGTAAATATAGTATATATATAAATATAGTATATATAAATATATATATATATATCATATATAATATTAATATATATATATATACTTAATCTTATATATAATATAAGTATATATATATAATATACTATATATAATATACCTATTTATATTATTATAATATCTATATTCTCCGTTCATCCACAACATTACTGACGTTGTCCGTCTATTTAGGGGATTGCAATTGTACCACAACTACACTGAATCGTTGGGTCCTTCTCATCACTGTTATAAGTGGGTGCGAGCCGAATTTTCATTTATGCCATTTCTCAACGATCTGGAGCGCAACTAATTAAAAAGAAACCCACACAACATTCCGAACTTTCGTCCCAACCAATTTTGCTTGAACACACTTGACCTATGTTTCACCACTACGCCTTCTCGTTATAAAAACACCACCTTCCTTCCATTGGTAAATCTGACCCATAAATTTATATTCTTAATTTAATTAACTTTCACTCTTCCACACCAACCCAAGTCTGCCATCCTGCCTTCGCAGTTTTTTCTGGCACTGATCGGCCGATTGCCCGCTAGGCGCCTTGCGTTGCTTTGACGGGTCTAACTATCAATTGGAAGACGCTTTGTCCTCTGTGGACCGCTATCACTTCTCGATAAAGGTAGGAGCCTTACATCGTTGTACGTTAAAGCGCCCTTGGAATGAGCAGGTTCCATTCCCTTCTTCGACTAAAGCTTTCTCTCCTCAATTACATCCATCGGTTCGGATCGTGCTTGTCTCTGCCATTCAGCTTAGAGATCAGCGTCGTCATCGGCGGAGGCTGATTTGAAAATTCTCGTCTGTCTAATCACTCTTGCTAAATTTACATTCATCCTGCTCAATAGAAAAATACCGTTGCAGGCATACTCTTCAGACGAATAGCAACGACTTTCATCAAACAAGTGCGCGTAACCCTCGCTCTTGTTTCTCCCTACTGACAAAATTCTTTCTGGCCCTCTTGCCAAAAACACTCTAACAACTTCTGTAAAATCTGTCTTTCTCCTCTTCATTCATCTGAATGTTCTCACGTTCTCATCAGGCTAATCTCACACTAAAAGGCCAACTCTCTTTCGCCTCCTATTTCCCTCTAACTCAACCCTTTGGACGACTCCTTGGCCATCTCCCTCATTTCCTTCCCTCCTTCTTCCTCCTTCGGGTTCCTAAATGGCCTATCTGCCCTGTGACTTTACATTTGATCTGCGGTCCATGCGGATCCTAAAGCTACGCAACGGTTAGGAAGGTCGGGTCGCTCCGGCATGGAACATTCCTCCCTCCCAAGTTTTCTAAGCATGTGTAGTGTGCCATTTGCTGTGACCCACGTGCTATCCCCGCCCCCTCGCTTCATACATTATTCTCGTAGTCTACAATACTAATCACTTTCCCCATTGTTGGTACAGCTAACGCACATGTCCAACCTATTTTCAAAAACAAGAAGCCGCTCTAGCCGTCTTCCAAACCTATCCCTATCAGACTCGTTACTCGGTATTTCGATCTAAGATCTTGAAACCTTCTCAACTCTCATTTCTTAGATCATCTGGAATTCTCATTCACTTCTTTCCCGAGATTCGCCAGTTACGTGCTTCGGCGCCTCTGCAGAAAGGGGATCGATACTGCGCGATATATCCTTTCTCCCCTATTTTCACGAAGTGATCTATCGCGTTTGCCAGCTCTTAGATAATAAACTTACGGCAGAGACTTGCTGACATGTGCGCTTTCTCGACTGATACTACGTTCCAAAGCATTGACAGCTTATGGCACGTCGCACTGTCTGCTCCAAGCCTCCCCTCCCTTTAGGGTTTCGCTCCTCTTCTGTTGCTTTAGGCTTATTAGCTCCTAGATATATTTCATTTCAAATCCTCAAGCTTAATCGAGGCTCCGGTTCGGCTGCAGTGGAGGCACTTCTTAACTCTCTTCTTCCTTCAAATTTTATTGAGTTTCCTCACGGTCTGTTCTCTATCTCCCACTTATTCCTTGCTTTTCATAAATGAATTCTAGTCACCTGCAACATCTACACTTCTACTTCACCTCAATGCCAATGCACTCGACGCTTGCAATTTCTTCGCCTCATTTCAATTCTCGCTCTCTCTTTTACTTCTAAGATTCCTCTTCCTCTTAATCTTCCTCTTATTATTCTCGCTGATCTGGATAGAGATTTTGCCGGTGGGCGTCGCTTCGAACCCTTGTAGAAAAATTCACTACTTCTTTAAAACTCAACTTCTAACTAAATTCTCCTCTCTAAGACAGCCTTCCCTAATCTTTTCCTATCTCTATTCGACGTTCTCGCGTACCGTCTCTCCTCGTTGAGTTGTATCAATATAAAAACATCCTTTGGCCTTAACATAAATACAAAAAAAATGTCTGAATACCTCACATCCACAACGGTTTGCTTAAGGCGCCTCCAAAGAAAACTTGGAGTGGCTGGTTTAGACTGCGAGACTTTATTGTCCAATCTTCTCCAGTTCTCCAGCTATACAAAGCCGCCTCATCCGCCTCTGTATTGGAGTATCTTCTCTCATATTCTGGCGGGCTTCTGGCCGTTCACCCGTGCTATTGATAGGTTCGAGTTCAAAAGGCCAACAATGGCTTATAAACACTGTTCTGTACTTTCTCATGTCACTTAAGAAGCCCCTCGATCTTTGCTGCGCGCGATGTTGGATTGCCTTACTCTTTCTATAGATACCGCAGCTTGCAGTGCTCGAGTGACTGCTATCATTCGTCTGCCTCCGACATTTACGTCGCCCTCGAGTTCCCACGTAGGGGGAGTGTGCTGTGCTGTCACCATGAAGTTTCTTCTGCTGATGATAGCCCTAACGCGCAGGCTAGTCGCTGCGGTGCTTCCTTCTTTCCTGCCACATCTGTTTTGATTGGAATTCTCTTCCACTCTTCTTTCGATTTCCTGACCTAATTTAATCTCCCCCCACGTCAAAGTCCTGGCGTCTGTGCTCATCTGCTACGTAATTTGCCTTTAGTTGTGATTTGTAGGCTGCAACAGCCCCCTCCGTTGGGAGATATGGGCTCTTGCCCATATCGGCGCGTCTACAAAGGCCGCATTTGAGTGGATGGTGACAACTTAAAAAATATATATAAACTATAGTAATAAATATATATATATATATATAGTAAGTATACATATAGTATATAATATATATATATACTATATATATACTATATATTATATATATAGTCATCATATGCAAATTTATTTATATCTTAATATATATATATAATATATATCTTAAAAAATATATATTATTAATATTATCACTATATAATATACGATATCACTATATACTATCCAATATACGTCACTATAATATATTAATATTATATATATGATAATATATATATATATCCATCATATATATCATCATATATAAATTGATATGATATAATTATATAATGGTTTATATATAGATAGTATATATATAAATACTAATTTATTATTATATATATCAATAACTTAGATATATATATATATGATGATTATATATTATATATATATATAAGTCATCATTATATATAAGATATATAATATATATATATATCTATAGATATATATATATCTACTCTATATATATATAACTATAATATATTATATATATATATCTATACTATATATATAATAGTTACATGATTTTGTTTATATATAATACGTATATATATATTATATATATATATAGATCATTTATTTACTCTTAAATTTGTTACATCCACGTGTTTCACTAAAATCTCGTTGCAGCAGGATGTAAATCCAGAATAGACGACTGATGAAAGTGATAAGACGTAGTACGAATGGAAAACAAATCTAAATAACACAACACATGAAAATATTTTATTTGTTCTATTTCGATATTTGTAAATTTTAGGTTATCTATTCTTTTTAAGCCTTCTAAACGTCAACAAGAGTTTATGCAGGAAAATTCATAATTAGCCAAAGCTTATTGTCATTGATCTTGTGGAATTTTTTGAAACACTGGGAAATGTCGAATGATCTGAGTTGTTTTTTTCTCGTTGCACATTTCTCATTACAATGTTGACTCCTTCCTCTCTTCTTCGTTATCCTTTCTACGCTGTTTTTCAAGACCAACTTTTACTATATCAAGTCAATCTTTTCCAATTGTCATACTCTCATTCTCTCTCTCGTGTTCCTCGTTTTTCTCTCTCTCTTCTCTCTCTCTCTCTTCTCCTCAATCATACTCTCTCTCTATCTCTCTTCATCTCTCTCTCTCTTTTCTCTCTCTCCTCACTCTCCTCTCTCTTCCTCTCTCTCTCTCTCTCCTTCTTTCTCTTCTCTCTCTCTCTCTCTCTTCTCTCTCTCTCTCTCTCTCCTCTCTCTCTCTCTCTCTTTTTTTCTCTCTCTCTCTCTCTCATTACTAAATATTTTATTATTATATCTAATATATATATATATAATATTCTAATATAGTCTATGATCATATATATGGTATATAATTATTTCTAGGTATATATATAATATATATTTATATTATATTATATATATATATATATATATATATTATATATATAAAACAAAGCTATACTCGGCAAATGTTTTAATTTGAAGACATCTGTAGAAAGTGGAATTTCAGTCTAACAAAAACGCATTATTAATTTAACATACTAGGCACGCTTTCAACCATATATATATATTATATATATATAATATATATATATTATATTTCATATATATATTTGATATATAATTTATACTATTATATATAATGTATTATACTATATAATATATATATTAATATATATATTATATAAGTTATATATTAATATATATATATTATATATATATCAGAAAGGAATGTAAAAATTGCTTTTTTCAGAAAATAATAAAAATAAATAAAACTTGTGAAGTAATTTGGAATAATCGGAGTTTCGAATGGCAGAATCCGTTAATTTTGTTGAATCGGAGTTGGAATCGAGCTATAAAGCTTCTCGTATACAGTAGTCGAAATCTGAAATCTAAAATAGTCGAATTTGAAATCGACGTCGGATATCCAAAATACTCGTAATAGGAACAGGATATCCGTGTTGGATTATCCGTTGGAAGGAACATATATTAATATCATGGAAGGTTATTTAGAGGATATTTAAAGTATTGCGTAAATACGTAATTTTCATAAATACGTAAATTACATAAATTTTTTAAATGCATAATTATATATAAATTAGTAAATACGTATATAATGTAAATACACAAATAAGTAAATTAAATAATTATTTAAATGCTTAAATTTCGTTAATACGTAAATTAGGAAATTAATCTAATGAATGATTTGATTTATATTCTTTTCAAAGTACGAAAAAATTACCAAGAAAAACAGTTGGCATATTCTCAGTGGTCGTGAATTTAGTTCGCACAAAAGTATAAGCTTGTTCATATGAAAATTTTCTGAAATTGGAAAACCGTTTTCTAAAAGGGTAAGTAATATATATACTACTCGTCAAAATTAACGCACCACAAAGGTACGTGTCGAAGGAAGGGTGAGAAAAGCCAAGAAACGCTAAAGACACTTTATTGACAATGACAAATAACATGGTGATTAGTCCCTCAGAACCGGTTGATAGAGGTAGCTGTGCAGCCAAAGGGTTCTCGCAGTTGGGCCTGGAGGTTCGCGCTGAACACACAATGTTGGTACGTACGGCGACGGCCGCGGGGGGTGTTGTCTCAATACTGTATGACCCCCTCTGGCACGGATGACTGCCTTATACCGTCCTGGTATGCTCTCGATGAGTGGGCGAATGTTCTGAACAGTGATTTGATTCCATTCGTCATGCAGTGCCTGTCGCAGGTCCGGGAGAGTCCATGGAGGCGGTTGCAGCTGTCGGATCAGAAGTTTCAGGATATCCCACAAATGTTCGATTGGGTTGAGGTCCGGACTATATGCTGGCCACTCCAACGCCGTAATTTGAACCGTCCTAAGGTAGTCGTTCACACATTGGGCCTTGTGTGGTCTTGCATTGTCATGCATTAAGATGAAAGAGTCACCGATTTAGGGGGCATATGGCACGACATATGTTTAGGGATGTCTGTGATATACCTTTCGGCTGTAAGAGTGCCTCCATCAAAGATGTGCAACTCCGTAGGCCCCGATAAAGAGATGCCTCCCCAAACCATAACCGACCCACCTCCAAACGGCGGCACCTGCAGCACATTGCATTGCGCGAACCTCTCCGTCGGTCGTCGGTATATTCTAGCACGCCTGTCCGAGGCGTACAGAGACACTCTTGATTCGTCCGTAAAGAGAACCTTTGCCCAATCGTCGACCGTCCAATGGATGTGTGGATAAAACGATTTCTCGGGCAAATTCCAGTCACGCCCTTCGATGTGCTGTGGTGTGTGGTGAACCTTTGGCAGGCCTCCGCCACCGGTAATAATGTTCCGCAAGGCGTCGACGCACTGTATTGTCACTCACCCTGGTGCCGTGTACCTCCGCCAGCTGTATCTGCAGATGTCGTGTCGTTGTGTGGCGCTCTCGTAATGCACACAGACGTATAAATCGGTCTTCCACGGGTGTCGTGGCCCTGGGCCTACCTTGTTCTCGCCGGCGATCATGTGTCAGGGTTTCCTGGTACCGTTAGACCACCCGTGCAATCGTTGTGTGTGCTACACCGAACCGTCGACCAAGTGTCCGGTACCCGTGTCCTTCGGCGTGGAATGTTGTTATCTGCACGCACTGATCTCTTGACAGTTGACGCACTATCCTCTCCATGTTTATTGGAGTCGCTTCGTACGTGAATGATCCCTCGCTCGATTATAATACCCCCGCCATAACCTACCCCCACCTCTCCCAGGTCTAGTTACGTGGTTTATGTTTTCCTAAATTTATCGCGGTGACGGCCCCAATACTGCAGCGAATTCTCTGCGGGGTGGTTACATAGTTACACTGATGCTGTCGTCTGTGTTGGTGTGGGGTTTCATGAGGTTAGGGCCTTCTGGGTGGACACTTACACTAGTGGTGCTTATTTTTGACGAGTATATATATATATATATATATATATATATATATATATATATATATATATATATTTATATATATAGTATATATATATATATATATATATATATATATATATATATATATATATATATATATATATGTACTAATACATATACAGTTTTAGTTTCTTTTTTTAAATTTGTACAATTTTTAAATATCCAAAACTTTCTAAAAGATTAATAACACCTCTGCGAGACATTAAAATAGACAGTTTCTAGCCATTTCCTGTAACTGAATTTTGTAACGACACAAAAAGTCGTTTTCAACAAAAGAGTAACGATTTCCTCGAAAAAAAGATCTAATATTAGGGGAATTTTTACCTTTCCCTGTTCTCACTCAAGGAAGTATTTACTAAGGTAACAATTTGCAGGCAATTCTAGCGTCGTGTGAATAGGATATTAAGGTTTGAGAAGAAAACGAGAAAATAGTCCTTGATTTCGACTTGAGGGGAAGCTTCAATTTTTGGCTCGGGTTGAGCCCCATTTTCACTCCCCCCTAAAAATGGACATAAAATTCGGAATTTTTAGCCGATTTTGACCCTATAAACACCAAACTGTAGCTTTTTTTTGCCTTCTAAAACGTTGTTTTCTGGTGTTGGTGTTTTCCTATGACTGTAGTCATTCTCAACTTTTTAATTTTCAAAATTCATATTTTTGACAATTAATTTTCATATCAACTCAGAATTTTTTTCGAAATGACTTCAAACTTGAAATATGCATAGATGGGTCCATTACCTACAATAATCAAATAGAACATTTTCGATTTTTTGAGTTTTTATTTTCTAATGGTGTCCAATTTCAAACATTTTTTTTTAATTTTAAAAGTGAAAAATTGATATAAATTTTTTCTACTCATCCGATCACGATTAAATTTTCAGGTTATATGTAGTCGGAAAAGATACACATATTTAACTTACATAATTTCTTTGTATACGCAATAGGTTTGGATTTGCAAATTTTCAAAAAAAAAATTTTTTTTTTGAAATTTTAAAAAAAAATTATTTTGAGTATACAAAAAAATTATTTAAGTAAAAAAGATGAATCTTACTCGATTGTACAAGCCCTGAAAATTTGATGTTGATCGGATGAGTAGAAAAAAATATATATAAATTTTTCACTTTTAAAATTAAAAAAAATGGGTTTGGAAATTGGACAACGCTGAGCACAAAACTCAAAAAATCGAAAATGTTCTATGTAATTATTGTAGGTAATGGACCCATCTATGCATATTTCAAGTTTGATGTCATTTCGAAAAAAATTCTGAGTTGATATGAAAATTGTCAAAAAAATGAATTTTGAAAAATTGAAAATTCTGAAAGAATGACTACAGTCACAGAAAAACACCAACACCAGAAAACAACGTTTTAGAAGGCAAAAAAACTACAGTTTGGTGTTTATAGGATCAAAATCGGCTGAATATTCCGAATTTTATGTCCATTTTTAGGGGGGAGTGAAAATGGGGTTCAGCCAGAGCCAAAAATTGGAACCTCCCCTTGAATCGAAAAAATCATGGATCACATATACTCTTAAATTATATTATATTATATTATATTATATTATATTATATTATATTATATTATATTATATTATATTATATTAATGATAGAAACCGAACTAGGGATCGAACCCTAACCCTATGTCTCGCGACCGAATAGCGCTACCGCTGGCATGATATTATTCTTTTTCCGCATACATAAATTTTAATTATTTTTATGAATCTAAATTAGTATACATATTTAAATATAAAATAAGTTTATTTCAATGTTTTAATTTATTTATTTTTTTAAATTAATTATTTGTTAATTTATTTATATGGTCATTTATTTATTTATATTTTTTCGCTTTAAAAAAATTATTGGATAAAATTTGCAATTTTATTATATATATATATATATATATATATATATGTGTGTAAAAGGTGTGGAGGTGTGTAGAGAGAGTATATATATATGTGTGTGTGTGTGACTGTTATAAAATATATATACATTTATTCAATGTAGAGCCACATAATTATGCACATTTAAAGCTTTCATGGGCGAATTTTTCTTGAATTTTGGGATCATTTATTTTTTTCTTCCCATTTTTGGTAAACTTCTATTCGTTCATTTGTTTCCATTTGAATGGCAAAAAGTTAAGCATTTATTTACATTATACCTTTTTAGACTGAAAAAGTGGAATTTATATATATATATATATATATATATATATATATTAAGAGCATATATATATATATATATATAGTATATTATATGAAAGAAAGAAGATATATATATATCTATATATATATATATATATATATATATATATATATATATATATATATATATATATATATAATTTAATGTTGCATAAAGTATTGATTAAATAATGTTTATCTCGATTTATTAAGCAGGAATTATTTTGTATTAAAATTATTTTGGTTAAAGAGAGAGAGAGAGAGAGAGAGAGAGAGAGAGAGAGAGAGAGAGAGAGAGAGAGAGAGAGAGAGAGAGAGAGAGAGAGAGAGAGAGAGAGAGAGAGAGAGAGAGAGAGAGAGAGAGAGAGCAAACATAGCAACGAACTAAGTTGGGAAGGAATTGAGTGCCACATGAGCAAATGAGATGCTAACTTACTAATCCTGTTTCAAAGTGCTAATCCTTTTATGAAATAGTCGAGAGGGTTGTGAATTTAAAAGAAGAATCTTAAAGAGAGGAACGACAGTTAAAAACTATTGGAATAAGTTTTCCTTGTCGAGAGGAGAAAGAGGTTCTGTCGGTCCGAGCGTGAAAGGTTAATTAGTGGACTCGTTATTTAGCGATAAAAATATAATTGTGCACAATAGAATTGAATAGAATAGATTACAATAGAATAATAGAATCAGAACAGAATTGAATACAATTAAAATAACAATTTTAAGGTTACTCAGTGCTCCAGATGTTTAAGAATTATATTTAATTGTTGATTTTCTGCTAATTTTAGATTCCAAATAAGTGAAAATTTCCATCATCATTTGATTAATTGGTTATAAGCTTTATTGCTTATGGTTCTCTTTTAATAACATACCTTTATTATCATATATATATATAAATATATATATATATATATAATATTATATATATATATATATTACATATATTACATATATTATTATATTATTATTATTATTATTATTATTATTATTATTATTATTATATTATTATATATATATATATATACATATGTTATTATTATATATTATATCGATATATATATATTATATGTATATTATGTTATATTATTATTATTATTATTATTATTAGTTATATTATATATATATATATATTATTATTATGCTATATATACACTTTTTAATTCATACACACACCCAAACATATTATTATTATTAATATTGTTATTATTATATATATTACATATTATTATTATATATTATATTATTACATACATATATATATATATGCCATTATATTTTATTACAGTATATATATATATATATAGTTATTATATATATATATGTATATATATATATATATGTATTATTATATATATATAAAGAAGAGTTATATATTATATATATATATATATATATATATATATATATATATATATATATATATATATAAATATATATATATATATATATATATATATATATATATATATATATATATATATATATATATATATATATATATATATATATATATATATATTTTTTTTTATTTTTTAAATGTCACCTTATAATCTTTTCTTTTCAATCCGTTTCTTTCAAATGTTTTCTTTGTAAATACTTATTTCAAAAGTCGAATATAATAAAACAAAATATTCGTTAATACAAAACTCAATTGAATCTATTCCATAAACATCAAATTCCATCAAACCTCATCCATCGAATATTGATCACAACACAACCATATAAAGCCAAGCAAAACATAACAGGTTGAACCAACAAAAGTCAAAACAATAACAACTACAAACAAAAAAATACCTTATGTTTATTATTTACTCCACTAAAATAATACCTTTTATTGAAACATTTGAAGTGTTTTCGGAAGAATAAAACAAGTGGCCTTGAATATATTCTTGAATATATTCTTGAATATATTCCTTGAATAAAATTTCGTGTTTTTAAATAACACTTTTTATTGTTTATTTTGAATTTTAAAGAATGTGTCTGAATGTAAGATGTTCTTGAAAATATTTAGTAGTGCAAAAGTTGTATGAAAAATTTGAATATTTATTCTCTATACTAATAATAATTTACAAATTTTGAAGATAAACCCAAGGTCATTAGAGGCGAATAAATATGAACGTACAAAAAAGGGAAAGCTGAAAACTATAAAAAATTCCAAAATTCCAAAAAAAAAAAAAAAAAAAAAAAAAAAAAAATATTTGAAAAAGGTCGATTTTTTTTATAAAATAGTTAATGAATATATATATATATATATATATATATATATATATATATATATATATATTTAAAAGATATATATATATATATATATATATATAGTTAAGATATATATATATATAGTTATATATATATATATATATATAAGTATATAATATATATATATATATATATATATATATATATATATATATTGTAGAAATCAAAGCAATAAAACAATTAATTTTCATAATTGGACGTATTGCAAATGTTTCTTGCTCAATAGAATCTCAACAAATGTCTAGAGCGTTAGCTTTTGATCCTTACTGAATTACTGGATC